>JAZFAU010000297.1:207500-432500 GCA_037178615.1 Dione vanillae | reverse complement strand
ACAACTGATCCTACTTTTAACTGCAAATTGTGAGGTGGTAATCCAGGCAATTCCAGTGAATTTAAAAACTCAGTGGGATATTTGATTACGTTATCCTGGTTCATTACGGTGTCGATATAAGGAGCTGGCAAAATTGTCATTCTTCCTACATTATTCACATTGCCATCAGCATTTATAGCATCGCGGAGATGGATGTATTCCTCTGGCCGTAGCCGCCGTTGGTTCAAACGGATGTATGTCAATCGTTCAGTCTCAATTTTGACATACATGTCAACTGCAAACTGATGAAAAAGTCGTTGACACATCAAAATATGATTTACTTCACCTTGACGGATCATGAGTCTGTATGAATAGAAATTCGTAGCACTAACTTTTTTGTTGGTTTCAGCACCTGCAATCAAAAATTATAAATGTTTACATTGTTACTTAGATGAATTGAATTTAAAAATTGTTCAATTCATTTACCTGTTACTTGATTTATCATTTTGATATTAAAATGGTATCCATCTTCCCCCTGCCAGAAGATCAAAGGATATTGTAGTGCATCATAACTCCTGTGTGTTTCAGATACACGTTTTAAATCACTATTCCGACGATGAAGCACAATATCTCTAGATTGTAAATTTTCTCCTACGATGACAACAGCCACTTCATCAATGGTAGGTGAATTGAACCTCCTCGTGTGTTCACCGGCAGGTGTTTTGTCAGCTCGAATAATAATATTATGGCTATCAGATGGCATCCGATCCAATGCTATTTTGAACATGTTTACTTAATTGTTATTCTGATGAAGAAACATTTGTAATTGTTTAACAATGGTTCTCTTCACTGTGGGATTGTAAGCACAACGATTATTAATTTCCGCATCTGAATTGCCCATAAAATAAATTTGTAAAAATTGATGATCTGCATCAGGTAGTGGTAACAGAGTTCCCAGTAAGTGATAAATTTGTCCTTATATCTGTAATTTTTAAAAATTTGTCCACTAATTATTTTCGATATATATATTTTAGTACAAACTTGAATAATATAAAAAAATATTCTTATATAATGCCTTGAAAGTGGGCAAAATAATAATAAAATTATCTTGTCACCAAATGATGTCATCTGGAAACAGTTGTTATATTTCTGAATGTTGGTCAAGAAGTGTTTAGAATCATTTCCAATCCCAGAAACTAAAGAGCGTAAAGGATCTGGTGGTGGGACCAATTGTGGCAATTTTACTTTGCCTTCAGCACAATATAATCCAGTAGATTCACCAGTGTATTTTAACGCCTTACAATATTTACAAATTGTTTTCATTTCCCCAATTGTTACCGATTTGTCGGCACAATAATCAATTGCCGGATCATAGTGGAATGCAGCTCGTTCAAGAATCACTGGAGCTCTGCGTCTGCGGATTCGCTCAATTTCATTATGTCTAGCTTGCTGTTGATGTGTTTGATGTGCACGAACTCGTTGCATTCTAAGCCTATCTCCTACATTGTCACTCACTAAAGAACGCAATTCTGACATAGCAATACGACTTTCTTGATCTGTCTGTCTCTGGTCATCAGTGCGGTTAGCACGTGAGGTAGCTCTTCGCATATTTGATTGACTACGACGACCTAAGCCAGGTCGTCTTCTCCTCGACATCGTAAATTGTAATTAATCAAAGTGAGAAAATTTTCCGCTTATTTAGCAGTAAAGTGTCACTATCACAAAAAAAAGCACATTACTTGGAATGTCACTATCACAAAGGATCACCAAAGTAAAGAAAGTTCTCGCGCACGTATCCACAAAGATAGATATAATATCGTAATACTTTTTTCCATGCTCTGAAATGCGACAGGATTGACATATTAGTTGGTTGTCAAATCTAATGTCTAATATTATGATTGCAGTACAATGTATTTTGAGACTATGCAATTTTCTTCTGTTGAGTTTCAGAACGCGATATTTGATCCTCCAACGCGCACGCGAATTTGAACTTTATGCAGCGGTAATAAATTACAAATTGACTTTCCATTTTATTTAGAAAACGTTTGTATGGGAAATAGAAAAATGCTGTTTTGAGGATTTTCCCGGCAATTATTCGAATTTTTCTCACCTTTTAAACCTTCCCTAGACCTACACGAATAATTCAAGACCAAGATAAGATAAATCCGTTCAGCTGTTCTCGAGTTTTAGCGAGACTAACGAACAGCAATTCATTTTTATATATATATATATATATATATATATATATATATATATATATATATATATATATATATATATATATTTATATATATATATATATATATATATATATATATATATATAATATATATATATATATATATATATATATATATATATATATATTATATATATATATATATATATATATATATATATATATATATATATATATATATATATATATATATATATATATATATATATATATATATATATATATATATATATATATATATATATATATATATATATATATATATATATATATATATATATATATATATATATATATATATATATATATATAGTATATATATATATATATATATATATATATATATATATATATATATATATATATATATATATATATATATATATATATATATATATATATATATATATATATATATATATATATATATATATATACATATATATAAAAACTAATTCACAATTATCAATACTTTAGGCATAGGATAATTTTTCCCATTTCACGATATTTATGCGTACTGTGTGCGTGAGGTAGTATAATTAAATACGAATGACGTATAGACTTCGTACTACAAAAATACTATCAAACATTGTCAATCTGTCACCTTTCACTCAAAAAAATAACCTATTGAGAAAGGGATATATCTCTTTCCCGCTCTTACAGGATAGTGTACGCTTGCTTGCTTTTAATTTTTGAAAATTTTACTTGTTTTATAATTTTAACAATTTTATGAAGGCTAATTAATAACATCCACATGTATATAAACCAACACAACACAGCATAGATTAAAAAAAGCATACAATAATTTTATTTGTCAAAACATTTGTATGTATGTAATTCTTTATATTATTAACTTTAGTTAGTCGTGTGATTATATAGGAATTGTTTTACTCGCGTGCTCAGCCGCAGGCAGCGTATTAGGGTGAGTCTGTACTAACTAAAAAGAAGATATTTTAATAGCTTCACACTATATCCATTTTATAGCAGGATAGATAAACAGATTGATTTTTGTTTATTCTGTTGCAGACTTTTGTTCTATACGATCAATTTACAATGTTTTATTTTTCTTATCTTTGGTAATAATTATATAATACAATAGATGTAATAAATGAATACTGATTGTAAGAAAAAAAAACTGTTGTTACTTAAAATTAAACGTCAAGATACTCTGTCAAGTATTTATCATAATTTTAAAAAAATTGCTTGCTGAATTTTTAGCATCTAACTTCTGTTCCTGTACTAAATGAGCGTAAGAGCTTAAAAATTTGGTAGAGAGAAGATCTCAAAAAAATTGGCTACTGTAAATTATTAACAGTCCATGCAAGCATAATTATTTTTTTTTAGCTTCACGTTTTATCATGAAACATGAATCTAGTGTTAAGACACTCCGTTGCTTAGTCACTGCCTTCTCAGGTCCCGCTTTCCACCTTTTTCGAGGCATTTTGTCTTGTTTCCATAGCGTTCCATAGCGTCAATTCTCCGTTCTATGTAGTATTTCGTATGTACTATGTAGTTAGCTTATATATATACTATATATTATTTACTATATTTCAATATATAAAAAGCTAAATGTATGAGTATATCGAATCGCTTCTCAGCTACATATGAAGGTTTATACCATTTTTTTTTTCAAAACAATCTCGAAGATTGAGTAATTGAGTGTAACATGACATGTGTTTGTGATGATTTAATTGTATTCTCATACCATTAAAATAATTTTATATTTTTTATTTTTTCATAGTGGCAGTGGAGGATAGACTTGACTGTAAACGCCAGGCTCGCGGGTTCAATCCTTGCTTTGGGGAGTAAATTAATATTACTTTAATTCAATGGATCAAAATAAACGTTAAGTTCAGTCACTTCTAACGCGATGTGTCAATTTCGAACGGAAAATGGCAATTATGATTCCTAGTGGGAAAAATTTGTACCCAGCCCACGTCTCATAGTAACTATCCAAGTAATCCACACCTACTAACTCTACTGATTTCCAATCCCGTTGTGATATTTTTTTACACTCTCTTTAATGTTAAGAAAATATTGTTTTATTTTATTCGACTTTTTTTGTTGGAAAGTGAAAATCGAAATAGCTGAGATATAGATGGTTAAAGTTACCCACCTTTTTTTATAAATAACTTAAACTAAAATGGAGTCCATAAATACCATATATATATATTTAAAACGTAAACTTCTCAACACAGTACTGGACACATAATTTAGATGGATAGTCTAAACGACCTCAATTCAAAATAAAGATTAATCTAAAAACTTTCTTCGTAATTGGAGACAAAACAAGTTGTAATTATAGAACCTACAAACCGTCGTCACTAATAATTATCGCTGTTATCATTTATAGACAATTTGGGTAACAGTGTAGAGTCTTTATTACTGTATGCGTTGTTAATGAGATTTCACGCACTTGCTTCTAACTGTACCTTATTTGAGCTTCATAGTGAACGTAGTGTTAAGACACTCCGTTAACAAAGCGTAGGTAAAGTTAGATTAGTCTTAAGACACTCACAGTGAGAAAATTATAATTATTAATTGTCTCCAATGGAATTGAACCCATAACCGTCGCATTTATTACTATACGATACGCTACTGCACTAAGACTGTTTTAAAATATGTTTGAAACAGAAAACTTTTGAATCGACGATTGATAAAGTTAAAACTGTCTCGGAAGGCAGTTCTGTTGACAAGCGCAGGTGAAAAACTCCACAGTTTCTGTTTTAAATATCAATATGACGATATTGTTATTAAACACAGCGGTAACTGTTCTGCATGAAATTCAAATAATATTAACTCTATACATTTAAATTATTTAAATATGCCTAAACAGTTAGTGTAATAGGCTGTATTTAATAAATAAAAGTGTTGTTTTATAAATATAAAAAAGTTAATAAATATAAGTGTTGGTATAATTATTTAGCACTTTATTTTTCGTAAATTAATGTTAGTAATTTAGGTACTAAATTATAGTTAAGTCTAAATATACAGTAAAAGAGATATATATATATATATATATATATATATATATATATATATATATATATATATATATATATATATATATATATATATATATATATATATATATATATATATATATATATATATATATATATATATATATATATATATATATATATATATATATATATATATATATATATGACATGACAAGATTTGAATCTGCACCTAGTACCGTGGAAGCGCTCTCGCCCATCTGTTCTCCAACACACTGCGTCAAACATGTGTTATTCTTTGTAATAATCTTTGGGTAGCGAAAATTAGTAAAATTCTTTTTACAGAGATGATAACAACGCAATAAGTTGTATAAGCAGCAGTTGTATAAAGCATATAAGAATTTCGACGCGGTGTGATGAAAAACGCATAGCTTAGTGATCAATGTGCTTGCACGGATTGCAAGAGACGCGAGTTTTAATTCTACAGCCTTCAAATTTTTATGTTTTCTTTGAGTATTTTTTCCAACCCTAGAATTGATTAATACTTTAAAAATCATAAAAACACTGAAAATTATACACACATGTGAAGAAAACACTGCAATGCAACAAGAACCCCGGTTTGGATAGAGGCCTTCTCTAAAGATGTGTGTCTCTTTCTCGTGCCATATCTATCCATTCAACCTGTTATTCTTCTGAGGTCTTCGAAGCGAGTCAATGGTCTCCTCTAGGTTCTTCTATAAGTATTTATTTTGAAATTCTTCATATATTTGTAGGTAACTTTACAAATAGAGTAAGTTGTACGAATATGTATATGTGTATATACATATCAGATATATTCTATGTTTTTTCTTAGAATCGCCGAAATCATTTTTTTTTAAATCTGAAGAAGAACCTTGATCCAAATGTAAGGCTTAAAAGCTAGAGCGATTGTACATTATACCTTGTTTACCTTTATTACCGTTGTTACCTTTATTTATTAATTTTTGTGTAGATATTATATTTGTATGCTTGTAATACTAATAAAAATAAACTAACTGTAATAATAAACTTTTAATATAATAAAGAAGCTAAGCGGGAACTATTTACAATCTACCTTGTCCAACTCTATTATTTCGATAAAAGAAATCATACATAACTTAATTTATAAATGAACAGTTCTTAACCGCGCTGAAACAGGCGCGAAGAAAATAGAGTTAAAACAAACAAAGCACGGCGTTTAGTTTCGTCACTACAATTCCACTTTGTATCCAGCGTGTTTTAACACTAAGTTCTAATTAACTTGTTATAAGCAGGAAAAATCGTGAAAAAGGAGAAAAAATAGTAAAAAATCTTTACCACCATTTTCTTTACATAAACAAAAACGGTAAATATAGAAAAGAAAACATGCAGTTTACCGTAAAATAACATTACCATCACACCAAATACAGCTACAACAGTACTACCATTTTGAGCAAGTTAAGCAAAAACGTCGACACACCTGTGTGTGAGAAATGATCTATTGTTACCACTTATTCACCTTATTCCTGCACATTTCGATGTTCCCACGAAGCAACCAGAGCGCGAAGCACGTACTATTTAAAGAAGTATTTATATTACACTAAGCTGGTAATGTTGGATATGGTAAAATATGATTTTGATTGTTTTAATAGAATTTTAATTTGAAATTATATTTTACGATTTTATTGAGTAATATATATATATATTTATTATAATTGGAGAAAAATGAATAAAGTTAAACAGAAGAGACACAGAGTAAGAATGCTTAATTTATTATAAACAGAAGGTTGAAGGATGGTTTTGTCCTTGAAGATAGAAATATGAAAATTATATTTGGTAAGTACAAGTTTTGGTAAAACTTAATTTTTTAAAAAAAGAGGACTTTAACAAACGTACACACAAACAGTCAAACAAGCTAACCAAATTTATCATAATTAATCATAAAGAGTACATCTTTGCCATTGTGTAATTTATCCCCCGAAAATTACCCTTATTTCAAAATAATATTTTTTACGTTACACATCTGTGTTCGGGTCAGGGCATTACACCATCCTGCCAAATTTCACCTGATTCGATCTAGTAGATTCAGAGAAAATTGGCTGTGACAGACGGACAGACAGGAACACGAGTGATTCTGTAAAGATTCCGTTTTTTATTTTTGTACGGAACCCTAAAAAATAGAAATACCATCGACCATATACCTCATCTACTTATTTCCATAATAAAGAACACTAAAACCACACATTACGCATAACATTGTGAGACAATAGCGTACGAAGCTTATGCTGTTAGCTTTGGCCTTGAATTGTTCTCAGAAACATAAACATTGTTTAAACAATTGCTAGGTCGACTCAGTAGGCGGGTCAGGTCTTCATAAAAAGGCAATATAACTGTATACTGTACTGAGAAATGTAAGATGTGCAATGTGCACGTTATAATGCAGATGCAGATCTTAGGATTTAAATTATCTTTTTTACTAGAATGTATTTACTGTAGATGTATAGCGTAGTAAGATTATTAGTGTGATTAGTAATATATGTATATGTTTTTATCTATATATGTATATATAGGTATAAGTAATTATTTAATACGCGAGAGTATATTTCTTTTAGTAGAAATAAAAATATACTTAATAAGTTTTATTATTATAATTGAGGACTTCTCGTGGCACAAAGGCAAAGCGACTGAATGGTAGCGCGATGGTTTGTGGGATCAATTCCTACTCGAGGAGAAAGTATTATTTCATTTTTTTTTAGCTTTTGGTGGTAATTAGGGAACTGGAGTGTCTTGGCACTTGTCTATGCTGCTAGTGCGCGGATTGTGCCGTGAAGCAAGAGATAAAGCATATTTTGACATCTAGGCCGTGAGGACAGCGTTTGACTATAAACGCGAAGATTGTGAGATTAATTTCACTCGGGAGATTCAATTATTTCCATTTTTCCACTTTGTTACCAATAAATATAGCGTTGTGTTTCACTAATTAATGTGGTGTTTTTAACTACAAAAATTGAAGTATCTAAATATTAGGTTTTCTCTGCCTTCATCGCACAAAGTAGCCTAAACTTATTTTAATATTCCAAACAATTATTTAGCTTAGAAGCTTTCATTTATTATTTAAAATATTCCTTATGCAAGAATGTTTTACTTACATTAAAAATATTATAAATAATTTAAAAAGCTTCTAAGTCTGTTTAATAAATGATTCAAAGCTACCTTACCTTGCTCCATTTCAAACATTTGTTAGGGAAAGAAAACAAATAAATCACGAGAAAAGGGGAGTTTGGGGTAAATCAACTCATTAAACGTTATAATTAATTGGAGTTCAGTAGAAAAGTTCTTAGTTTGCTGGAATAGAGTTATTGTATAGACGATTTAAAGTTCTTACTGGAAGTGATTGTTACTTTTTATTTATAAATGAATATTAGTAAATTTTAATTTTATAATAATAATGTTCGTAATATATATGGGCGCAAATCAATATACATTTTATAATTTTATTGTTAGAAAGTAATTAGTTATGAAATTAATGTTTAATTATTCAAATCAGTAAAACCTATTTGTAATGTTAAGTTCTTTATGATATTAATTTTGAATATTAAACAGAAAATGTGAGCTGTTAAATAAATAAAAGGACTGAATTTTGCATTAACTATAATTGTACAAGAATAAACCAATTGCTACCACTTTGTTATTTTATTCTGAAAAATGGACTCTGAACAACGAAACCCTGGCCTAGCGCCGACATATACTATATAAGCGGGGACGGAGAAAGCAGAGACTAAGCAAGGGAGTGTCTTAACACTAGGTTCCCACGGTCCCTGCAGTTCCCTCTGCCTACGCTGCCATGTGGGGGATAAAGCGTGAAGCTAAAAAAAATATAAAAAAATAAATAAATTATAATATACTTAAAAAAATATTTAATATTTTTGTTTGTTTGTTTCATATAAAGTTGATAAATTAACGTAGGACTGTCAAAAATAGACTTATCTTACAGGTTAATCTACATTAAGGCTGTGGAACGTACATACTTACGATCGTACGTAGCTGTAATGATTTGGTACAGCAGAAGAATGCTGTTGAGATATGATCTCTTCAAAGAGTATGCAAAATCAGTTTCAGTCAGATTTATAAAAATGAAAAGAATAGTAAAAATGTCAAAATAATTTATTTCTTAAGTTATCGAATCGTTTAAATTCAGCATTTATTCAATATCTACCATAAGCTAGGTTATATTTTGTGTGCTTGTATTATATGACTCTTTGCTTCTATACTGTTGACATTGTCATATTAGTGTTTTGTGATAACGAAACTTTTGTAAGTTTTGTAACAATATCTCGAAGGTTAAATCATAAAATATATTATTTTGCTCATTTCATGTTAAGTATTTCAATTAGTATATTAATATTTTTCGAAAAAATAAGGGCCTGCCTCACCGGTTGCGGGTAAACTTTCAGATAACTGGTATTTAATGTTGTCTTGGTTATGATATTTATTTTCTGTTTTAACTATTATCTCACCCGTTTCTTATCTGGCAGTAAATTCACAACATATTTAATAATCTACGGAACGGAAAAAAATCGCATGTTTTGCGTTAAATTAAAAAATATAATTTATTAAACAAAATGTAAAATTTAAAAATAATTTTTATAACTTAATTAATATTATACTTGTTATTAAAAATAATATATCTCAATTTTTTTTTTATATTTTCAAGTATAATTTTATTATTAAAGAACGAAAATAGCCATATTCGTACGATTTGTTATATAAATTCCAAATTTCAATAAAGAAATAAAACGCAAGTGTCACTTGTTTTGACTGAAGGTTTTGCGTCTGTTGATAATTTGTTAGACCGCCATCACAATGTTTGATATTGTTTTTTAACTTTCCTTAGTTCTTTTTTCGTTTTTATTTATTTATTTTTACGGAAGGAAACGATATACTAGCTCCTCTCTAGAAGAGATTAAAGCCAAATATCACTAAAACGTGAAGTAATATTAGAATTTTTCAAAGTCAAAGCTATGTTCTTTACTGCTACTTATAACAATTTTTATTTTAGAAAACATTAGTGGCAGCTACTTGAGTCGGTAGAGAGTTTAAAGAGTATATTTATTAAATATTATTATAGGAGAACTGTGAAACCAATATTCGTTGTTCATCTGCCATATTTATTTATCTATCGGCTATATTATTTATTATCATTAAGGGACATGTTTGCTACATGTAATCCCAGTAAGGTAAATATTTAGAAAATATATACAATTATACATTTGAAGATCGTCGTGGCGCAGAGGCGCAACGTCTGCCTGTAAAGCGACGGTTTCTGGGTTCGATTCCTACGCAGGAAAAATGGATTTTTCTGTTTCTATTTTCTTCGCTATGTCAAAGTGCGACGTTGAGTTCCGCCAATGAACACGCAATGCCTCGAAAAAGGCGGAAAGCGGGGACGGAGAAAGCAGGGACTAAGCAACGGAGTATCTTAACACTAGGTTATCACGATTCTTGCAGTTCCCTTTGCCTACCCTGCCGTGTGCGGGATAAAGCCTGACGCTAAAAAAAATACGTAGTTTTGCCTCAGTTTCTCAAGTCCAAACGCCATATGAAGAACAGGGTGAACACTGCCTTCTCTCTGCCTAACCTACAATATGAGGGATAAAGCGCAAAGCAAGATAATAACTAGTAGGTATTCCTATCTAATAGGCTAATTGGATCTCAAATGACACACAGATACTTTCGTGGCATTTACTTGGAAAAATTATTTATAGCCTATAATGTACGTAAACACATTTTCGGAACTATAATGACGCATAAGACATTATGGGCTGTAAAAGTGGGTGTTAGTAATGATCGATTCTAATTTATATAACTGTTTATATGAATCACGTTCACAGCGGTTTTGAAATGTTCCAATAGTAATAATAAATTATATTATATGGAAAAAATATGAACATTACCTATTGACCTAGTTATTGTTCAATCAAAAATATGTATGAGAACCGTCGTGGCGCAGAGGCGTACCGTCTGCCTGTAAACGCGACGGTCTGTGGGTTCGATCCCCACTCGGGGAAGATGGATTTCTTCACTCTGGAAACTAGGCAACGCGCGGCATTGAGTTCCGCCACTCAACACACAATGCCTAGAAAACGGCGGAAAGCGGGGACGGAGAAAGCAGGGATTAAGCAACAGAGTGTTTTAACACTAGGTTCGTATGGTTCCTGCAGTTCCCTCTGCCTACCCTGCCATGTGCAAAATAAAGCGTGAAGCTAAAAAAAAAGCAAAAGAAATGTATTGCAATTGAAATTGATGGCACAATTAGGTAGTAAACGATAGTGAGTATGCATTCAATTCTATTTTTGGGGAATTAATACATTACGGAGTGATGTAACACATTTTCACAACCTGTGCTGCTATATTTGGCATACTTAGATATCTTTACTACGTATTAAGACTACTACTAAAGTATATAAATAATGACTAATGGATATAAAAAAGATCTTATCTTGATAGTGATAAATAATGATTAGTTTATTGTTACGAAATCTTTATATATAATAATCTTTACTGTATTAAGTATATATGTAAAATATAGAAATATATCGGCGTTGAGTTCCGCCACTCAACACGCAATGCCTCGAAAAAGGCGGAATGAGGGGACGGGGAAAGCAGGGACTAAGCAACGGAGTGTCTTAACACTAGGTTCTCTGCCTACCCTGCCATGTGTGGGATAAAGCGTGAAGCTAAAAAAAATAAAGTTAGCAAAGGTGAACTTATCTCTATAAGAATTCCTTGCAGCCAACTTGTGAAAGCAGTTAGTAGCGAATAGCAAATAAAATACAGTATAAGGTTTAATATATAGTAATAATATTTTTTGTAGTAAAAAAAACACTGTAGGTCTCTGAATCTAATTGGATTCGTACACAAAACTACAAGCAGAAGATGTTCGAAAAGTATGATTATTACAATGAAAAGTGCTAATTTAAGAGTTTTTCTCGTACATAAAATATATGACAAAACTATATGTATATATTTTGAATAATGATAGTAAACAAGTAGTACATCGGAGACGGCCTTACGTAAGCCTTTAGGCGTCCTAAATCGCGACACCTACGCAGATTCTACAAGGTTCGTCTAGTACTTTATCTACGGTAACCATAGAGAGGAATAGGCTTTAGCCATTTTTATTTTACAAGTTTTATTGAAGACTGTAAAAAAGCTATGTAGATTATTATTTATATGCAGATTACATATATTTGCCAACTAAAATGAAAGACGGAAGATAAAAAGAAAATAGGTCAAGCAATTAACTATATTTAAATTGATAGTATCAATAACATTTTCAATTAAGTAATCATCTATATACAAATTTGACATTTGTTGGAAACCCAACGTTTTGACACTTTGCAGTAGTCCATGGTAACGGATATTATGTATAAAGTGCCCTCTTTTAAAACATTCAAACATATGAATATAATTTACAAAATTATTATCATACAAATATGTCAATTTTAAATCCTTCTTTCTTGAAGTCAGTAAAAAAATGACAAATTCTTCTTCTTTTTGTATATGGCCTTTCGATTATGCCAGTTGAGCATAATTCGCTTCGCCAATGTCACGTCGAATTGACAACTTATATAGGAGAATGTACGGTAAAAAGAGATAGTATTCCACAGTTGAAGAATGCTTGTTTAAAAGCGATCCAGTTTAAATGTTGTAATAATGAAAACAGTCATGATAACATATTTTGACATATTGTCAGATCCTATACTGATATCTTCACTTATGTATTATTATTGTGACATAAAACTTGTATAGCTGTTTGTAGTTGAAATATTTTATTTACTTAACATATAACCTTCTGAACTTAGGTGGAAGAGGGCAAATGGAATATCTTAACAAAAGTATTTTACAGCTTATCTATCTATATTACAAATACAGCACTAAACTTAAAAAATACACATATATTTTGCTCATAATATTAAAATATAGGCAATTACACTACAGTATATCCATATTATTCTTTCGAATCGCAAAGGTTATTTCCCATGGCGCCAGCGCTTGCGCAGTGTTACCAAATATGACATATTGAATAATTTTGTATATCTCTAACTTGATATGGTTTTATAGCTGTCATTGTTTTAAATTTAACATAACTCTTGCTTTTGACCTGGTTATTAATTTATATTAAAAACGTAACGTCGTAAACAAAAAAATCTTAATAGTTAAATTTTGAAAAGTTAATTCAACTTATTTTTATAGTGTTAATCCACACTAAGGATAAAAAATTGCGTGTTTTACAAGAGGCGCGGGTTGAAATCACGTTGAAATGTTTTTATGTAGTAAGTATTTTTTTAAATTACCTTTATTATATAAAAAAATTACATCCATATAATGGAGGTCTGAATTTGCAACTTAAAAATTATTTCTAAAATACTCAAGTCCAATTAGAAACTATTTATATATTTAGATTTATACATTTTACTCTTTTTTATATTTAATATTTATGCAGCCATAAAATTTTATTTTAGAGGAAAAGGTACTTTACCCAAATTCTTTAAATGGGTTCATGGTGAGTAAAGGGGAGAAACATTTAATGAATACTTTTTACAGTGTTTTCAATTTGTGTTTACTTTTAATGAGAACAGGTTTCCTTATAGTAATAGTCTACTATATAACGGTTACCTGTAAAAAAACACTTGTAGATGTAGTTATAAGGCCGCTGTTGTATATATATTATTGTGGTAACTGTAAATGTTAAAAATTTTATATTTCTGTAATATGCACATGGAGTAATAAATTGATACATTAAATGCTGTAGGCGTTGCAATATTTTGTAAAATATTATGTAAGTCACCGAAATTTGCGGTTTTCGAAAATTACTATGACACAAAAGCATATTTTGGCAATTTCGGGAAACCTAATTAAAGTTGATGGTTATAATTATAGGAAATCTGTTTGAACATGTTGTGATTTTATAAGGGAGTGTAACTGGAAAGCAGGGTGATGTAACAAGAGATTCCGATCATTCAACACCAGGGAAATATGAGAAAACATAAACACGCAAATATAAAATATAATTTATATATTTTTAGCTTACTCCGATCTTATTTATCTATGTCATTATTAAATGACATACACATGTATATATATATATATATATATATATATATATATATATATATATATATATATATATATATATATATATATATATATATATATATATATATATATATAAATTATTACTATTATATATACTACTGAACCTGAATTGAAAGTACAACAGTAATATATAAAGGCTCAAAGCGAAACTCAAAACGTAACATAACTTAGAAATCTACAAACATTAATTAGTTGAAATAATTTGCATTCTTGTACCATCATAACCGGCAATTCCCGTTGACTCCTACAAAGTTTCTGATGTTTACGAATTCGCTGGAAACTTTTATAATTTATTCTCTTTTGGGCTTTTGTAATGTTTCATTTTGTTGAGACTATCGAAGCTTAGTGGGACTGTATGTGACTGAAACCGCTGAGGTCCTGGGTTCGATTGCCACAGGAATAAAATAATTATTTTCACACTCCTTTCCAAATCAACCAAAAAATTTAATCACTCTCTTGATGGAATATACAATTTGTTTTCATTCAATTTCACGTAATACATTTTCGGGTTTAACAGTTGTGATAGTGGAACATAATAAAAAACACGAAAAATTGAGTGATTTAACTCTATCTACTCTCTCACTCTCTCTCTCTCTCTCTCTCTCTCTCTCATATATATATATATATATATATATATATATATATATATATATATATATATATATATATATATATATATATATATATTATATATATATATATATATATATATATATATATATATATATATATATATATATATATATATATATATATATATATATATATATATATATATATATATATATATATATATATATAGTAAGAGTAAAAAATAGAGAGTTAACTAGTTTACTACATTTTTCATTTTTTTATTATATAAACTGGTAAACCCAAAAAAGTTTTTGATGTTTTCGAATTCGCGGGAAACTTATATAATTTATTTCCTTTCGGCCTTTTGTACTTTAGCAATGTTTCATTTCTCTAATTTGCCTTTTAAAATTATTTATGTTTAAGGTCGCAGTACTGTTTGGACGGGATATTTTTTATTAATATCATCATTGTGGCTTTTTATTTACGTGTGTTTTGAAAACAATTTACGTTTTATAACGTTTTGTTTGAAATTACGTATTTATATGTTTTAGGTTTTGTATTGTGGGCGAAGATAATTTCGATCAAGTATATGTGGCTGGTTTTTTAAGCAAAATAAAACATATTTTTTTAAATACTAGCAACTTGGGTAATATAAAAATAATATGTAAACTGATTACTGTTATATGTAAACTGATTCATTTTAAAGCGTTATGTTTGGATGGATGGATTCACCTTGCTTGGTGGATAGTGTCTGTTGAGTTTAGGATGAAGAAATTATCTATATCTCTAAATATCTCATACTTGCCACTCAATTGTAGGTTAAAGAGGCCTCTATTTGAGTCCAATGTTTACAAAAGTGTGTAAAAATATAAATATTTTTAATTCTTTTTATTTACGTCGTTTTTTTGTGACATATGCAGAATAAAGGTATATATTAGGTAGGTATTGACACTGTTGTATAGCATTCCACGTATTTCTCGACACTTTCTACTTGCAAAATATATTATTTGAAGGATTCAAAAATTTTATGTTAGTTAATGTAGAATAAACTTGTCCTCATGTTAATAAATGTAAAATATTCATGTTAATGAATAAAAAATCAGTTTAAATTAAAAACAATTATTTAATAAAATAAATAGATAAATTAAAAAACTTATAAAAAGCACTTTGTCAGAAGTGGGATTCGAAGAGAGGACCAGAACAACTCACACCTATATGTATAGGCAAGGGAACCTTGAGTCTGGCGCCTTAGACCGCTCGGCCATCCTGACATCTGAGCACGAGTGTGAAATTATTTTACTACTATGTTTAATGTATAAAATATAGCTTTTTTTTTACTGACAAACAACAAAAAATTAAAAGCTTAAATTTCACATATGCTTTGCCCCAGTATATGTCAAATTTAGGCTTTTAAGTTTATGTCAAGTATATGTCAAATTTACGAGAAGTAATAAAGAAAAAATAATACAAATATAACTAAAATAAGTGAAATAACAAAATAAACAAAATTTTGAAAAGTCTTGATAGTTTAGTACTTCATTCTATTGTTGTTGACTACAATATGGCATTCAATTTTATTGAGTACAAAAATATGGTACTGGTACCGTCTTTAATTGGCACGACTGAGAAATCAAAATCAAAATTGTATGACACCTTAACGCCAACAGGTCTAACTTTTGGTCGACACACCTTACATGCCCACACCAAAACGCCAATTAAGAAACTATAAACTTGCCAAGCAACGTTGGCGAGCATGCTTAATGAAGAAGCATGCTGAATTTATGAAATTCGGACCAATTATGTTACAACTAGATTACGAAGACATAAATAACCATATACATAATAGACAAAATATATAATGAGAGGCATCAAAAATAGGACCAAGATTATAGCGTATCCTGTATATTTGAGGAAGATAAAAGAAACGAGGCGGATGGATTCTAAGGTGAGAAGATGAAATAAAGGTTAAGGTAAAGGCATGAAAAATGGACAAAGAAAGCTTTAAATCGAATAAGGTCTTTGTCAAAATTAGGTAGACAACGCTGTCAATGTCATCGAATCATCAGATTTGATAAATTGATTGAATTGATAAATACAATATATATTGTATTTTTTAAATATTTTTTTATCCGAATAAAAGCTTTTCTTTTAAATGTACACGAGTCTAATAAGTAGAGGTCTCTTAAAAATAAAAATGTTTTACGGTCGCGGTATAATGCGTAGGAATTATGGAAAATATGAAAATTATAGTGCCATGTAATGGAGTTTGTAGGGAAGTATTTTGTAAATAATTTATTTATAATTAATATTAATTATCACAATAACTACTTAAAAATATAAAAATTAAAAAATAAATTTAAAAATTAAAAGATTAATTTAAAAAGCTTTGAGAAAAAAAAGCAAAAACAATTTTGTCAGAAGTGGGATTCGAACCCACGCCCTCAGAGAGGACCAGAACAACTCGCACCTATTTGTATAGGCAAGGGAACCTTGAGTCTGGCGCCTTAGACCGCTCGGCCATCCTGACAACTGAGCATTGATGTGAAATTATTATACTATTATTTTGAATCTATGACTTTCTATAATTTTCTTTATAAGAAGTTATTATTACATACAATAACTAAGAGACAACAAAACTTAGCCTAAATTTTGCAAATATTTGGACAATCTAGAAGAAACAGTAAAAAAGAAAAAATTAAATGAAGAAATGAAATAATATATATATATATATATATATATATATATATATATATATATATATATATATATATATATATATATATATATATATATATATATATATATATATATATATATATATATATATATATATATATATATATATATATATATATATATATATATATATATATATATATATATATATATATATATATATATATATATATATATATATATATATATATATATATATATATATATATATATATATATATATATATATATATATAGATATATATATATATATATATATATATATATATATATATATATATATATATATATATATATATATATATATATATATATATATATATATATATATATATATATATATATATATATATATATATATATATATATATGGATAAAATTAAAAAATAAATGTTTTAACATAGATTAGACTATATGAGAAACTATGTTCATATAATCACTTAAGCACATTTTTAAATGTTGTCAAACGAAAAAAATGAAAATAAAAATGCAAAAATATAAAATATAATTAACATAAGGTACAGACTGTACGATTGCAGTGGATAATAGTAATTAATAAATTATAATAGACATATAGATGAAAAATATTTATATATGTTGTACCTAATAACGCAATAGTCAGATGAATTTTTATCAATAAAATAGTGACGTTATCAATAAATTGATAAGAATTGCTATTTATAAGAATACTTATTTCGTATATAAAATGTATAAGTAAATTTACTGTACCATTTTATTTCAATGATTGCCTTGATTTTACAATTTTCCTTTATGTATATTTTTGACATATGGTACTAGCTTATCCGCGCATATTTTTGTATCTGAAGCTTAAACTGAATTTTCTACTATAGTACACTGTAAATACAGTTCGGTAGGATTTTTAGATAAAAGTTTAAAAGGAAACATACATTTGGCATTTCAAATTTTTATATTTTATAGTGATATAATTAAAGAGGATCGTCGTGGCGCAGGGGCGTAAGCGTCTGCCTGTAAACGCGACGGTTTATGGGTTCGATTCCCGCTCGGAGAAGATGGATTTTTATATTTCCATTTTCTTCGCTCTGGAAACTAGGCAAAGCGCGGCGTTGAGTTTCGCCACTCAACGGAGTGTTTTAACGCTAGGTTCATATAGTTCCTGCAGTTCCCTCTGCCTACCCTGCAATATGCGGGATAAAAGCGTGAAGCTAAAAAAAATTAAATTAATAAAGACATGCTTGCCTTTTATTTATAGAGACTATATCTTGTAGTAAGTCATACTTTTGTAAACTATCTTCCCGAAATTCAAAAGAGTTAATAAATTCATATAGTTAATGAAAATGACAATGTATGTTGATTAACAGCGGCATAAATAAATAAATGTAGAGACTGTGAGTTTGATTCTCACTCGGCGAAATAATTTGATTTAAAGAAGACATGTGAAAGTTTTAACCCACGCCCCATTGTAACCAAACCCAAGAGTTTCTTTAAGTAATTTTTGTTGATTAGTATATATAAATATTTTCAAAAATTGCGTACAGACAAAGGACACATGTCAGATGTGAAACTTCACTTGCAAACATTTATTTTATTTTAGAGTTTCGAGGTATACATTAAGAGAAACAGAAAGATATTATTTTAATAATTTAATAATACATAAAACAATCAAAATTGTCTAAAATAAAGAAATATATTTTTTTAACCACTATTAAAAATTCAAAATTAAAAATTACATTCATATTTGCTTTGTAGACGGGTCTTATCGCGATAATCTTTACGTATTACAATACCTTAATAACGGACAAAGTTGGAACTATACTCAAAGATTACTCCATCAAGACTATATTTACCCCTTTGACAAAAGTCTGTAAACGCTTACGCACACCGAAGGATGTTATTCCATTCCAAACACCGGGTGTATATAAAATCAACTGCAGCTGTGGTAGTGCCTATATTGGACAAACCAAACGCACCATAGCGGATAGGGTCAAAGAACACATAGCGGCAGTGAAAAATGCACAGACAGATAAATCTGCAGTGGCTGAACATCTCCTGAACTCGGGAACAAACCATTGGATTGAACTTCATGACCCAAAGGTTCTCTCGACGGATAAAAATTATTATTGCCGCTTAGTACGAGAAGCAATTGAAATTAAAAAACATAAAACTTTCAATCGCGATGACAGGTTTAAATTGTCGACCGCATGGAATCCGGTGTTAAATAAATTTAATAAAAGTGAAGTGCCTCGAACAATGTTCGCGCGAACCGATTGTGTTAGTGTAGTGTGTGCCCAGCATTATAATAACGGTACAGACATTGTCAATAATGTGAGGGTATGCGAAGGAAACTCGCGAGCTCGCGGCCGGAGGGCGCGCGGTACTCCAGTCAGCTCGTGACCACGGTGAATGCAACTTCACCGAAACGTCGGGCAATAAAGGTATTGTAATACGTAAAGATTATCGCGATAAGACCCGTCTACAAAGCAAATATGAATAAATTACATCGCGAAAGTTTAAAATATAAAAATTACATTACAACTGCTTCTATATTTTATTTGTTCCACTCTTGCCAGAGTGGCCAACATATAATGTAAACTTGTGGACGTAGATATCCCGCCATCTACCCCTGCTCGACGTTATTCTGGTGAATACGCTTGCACTTACTAGTGACTTCATTTGATCAGTTCATGGCGTTAGAGATCTTCTGCGTCATCCAATGTCTTCTACCTTACCTGAAATGACGAGACAAGACGTTCAATGGAGTCATGATTTCATCTCGTGAAGATCGAGATCAGTCAGTCAGTCAAAGTCAATGAAGTCAGTCAGTCTTCTTCGGAAGAAGAAGAATAAATATTAAGAACAATTTGTTTGTTTGTTTAGCTATTAATATTTTATTCTTATTATAGTTTTTATTCTTATGAAATAAAATTAATTCAATGTGAGAAGTAATAATTGGTTAAGCTAATAATAAATTTTTATTTAGTACTTATAAATATATTTATAAGACATATAAAAGGTAACGCAATGTCTCGAAAAAAGCGGAAAGCGGGGACGGAGAAAGCAGGGACCTAGCAACGGAGTGTCTTAACACTAGGTTCCCACGGTTCCTGTGCTTCCCTCTGCCTACCCTGTCATGTGCGGGACAATGCGTGAAGCTAAAAAAAAGGTAATCCAATGAGAATTGTATCATATGGACACTTCCCTACTATAACTATTTTTACTTTCAAGTCCACAGTAAAAGTTACTTCAATAATAAAAAAATATTTCACTCCTCGTCCTGGTAAGAAAGCAAGGCGCGGCATTGAGTTCCGCTACACAACACGTAACTTTTGGAAAATGAGCGTGTGAAGAAAGATGTGTCTTATTCACTATGTTACCCTGGTTTACTTTGGTCTACCCTGCCTACCCTGTCTACCCTGCTAAATGCAGAATACAGCGTGGAAGTGGTTTTTGATTCCTTTTGTATGGAGTATTCAAATTGATACCACACTCGTTTCTTTCTACCGAATAACATAAAAGCGTAGTGATAACAGCAACCCTATAAATTCTGCTCTCAGCTAAATTAGCTCACGTATACGTACTGATGGCAGAAAAATGTTTACTGCGAAATGATATTTATTATCAATTTATGTAATATATCACAGCATCTGTAATGTCTAATTATGAATTTATATAATATCTGCGACAATATCTGTAAAAGCATCTGGAGTATCTATAATTTTGTTTTTTTCTTAAAGTACAGATATGATAAAAGGAACGATGATGCTGTAATATTAAGTACGGTAGTAATATCTGAATTTCTATGTCTTAAGCTATATTGATAACAATTGTGTTTATATTATATAGCTATATATCTCTTTACTTAGGTTCCTATATATCATTATTTTTCAGTTTCTTCGTCATCTACTTTCGACCTGAAATCAAAATAATGATATACATACATTGTTATTTTTCTCATTATTAACGTGAAATTAAAATAATGATACTTAAATGGTGTTGTTGTTTTTTATCTGTTTGGAAATATAGAAAAATAATTTAAATGATAAATATAATGATATAATACTTTTTGTACATTCAAATATTTAAAACGTTATATTGCAAAAAATATATTTACATTCTTGTTTTGCTAACTCTACATACGCACGACGAATATATCACAATTATTTTATACGAATTTGAACCTTAAACACTATGCAATAAAGCCTTTACCCAAGTTGCGGTCATGTGTCTGTCACTTCAAAGAGTCGCCATTAGCATATTAAAAAGGTAAGAAAGCTAAGTGCGATGTGTTTGAATGGTATTATTGAGTTTTTGTTTCTTAGGAATTTTTGGTATTTTGCCACGAGACTTATTAAATTTAGCTTTTAGTTATATTTATATATATATTTATATATATATATATATATATATATATATATATATATATATATATATATATATATATATATACATATATATATATATATATATATATATATATATATATATATATATATATATATATATATATATATATATATATATATATATATATATATATATATATATATATATATATATATATATATATATATATATATATATATATATATATATATATATATATATATATATATATATATATATATATATATATATATATATATATATATATATATATATATATATATATATATATATATATATATATATATATATATATATATATATATATATATATATATATATATATATATATATGTATATGTATATGTATATGTATATGTATATGTATATGTATATATATATATATATATATATATATATATATATATATATATATATATATATATATAACTAAAAGCTAAATTTAATAAGTCTCGTGGCAAAATACTAAAAATTCCTAAGAATTATATATATATATATATATATATATATATATATATATATATATATATATATATATATATATATATATATATACATATATATATATATATATATATATATATATATATATATATATATATATATATATATATATATATATATATATATATATATATATATATATATATATATATATATATATATATATATATATATATATATATATATATATATATATATATATATAATTCTTAGGAATTTTTAGTATTTTGCCACGAGACTTATTAAATTTAGCTTTTAGTTATATATATATATATATATATATATATATATATATATATATATATATATATATATATATATATATATATATATATATATATATATATATATATATATATATATATATATATATATATATATATACATATACATATACATATACATATACATATACATATATATATATATATATATATATATATATATATATATATATATATATATATATATATATATATATATATATATATATATATATATATATATATATATATATATATATATATATATATATATATATATATATATATATATATATATATATATATATATATATATATATATATATATATATATATATATATATATATATATATATACTATATTCATACATATATATAGTATTATACGTTATGAAAGTTTAGTTTTCTTTTGTATAATAATTTTTCAATATGTTTTTACACATTATATGAACCTATATTCTTGCAGTACGATTCAATTGACTTTATAGATAATATTTATTTTTGCGCAATATGAATGTTTCTATTTTACTTGGTGTTTAAGTTTGTAGGGATCAAAGATCAATCTAGGTTGTTCTCTGAGAATAGTATCATTGATGAAGAAGAAGTTCAAGCTAAAAGCATAAGAAGCTCCTGACAACGTGTATGTAGATGTCGACGACAAGGCGATATATTATGAAAGAAAAATGCCTATATATTATTTACTTTGAAATTGAAATTCAATTTGATCATAAATATTATCCAACAATATTATCCACTGTCCAACATACCCTCAAAAATATAAATAGTTAATAATTCACAGACTATTAAAGATTTTTGTACTATAAAATTACCAGTATGTTAAATATTTTAAAAAGTGTATAAGATTAATGTCGGCGCCGCAAAATTATAACAAAATAGAGTTCTGACGTTGTAAAAGTTTCATTTGTTTGCATTGTTTATATGTTTCTTTAGACGAATTTCAACATTGTAAGGCTGAGTAGGCATATAATAGATTCAAAAGATTTGATATGGAATCATAGTAGACTGGGTAAATTACAGAAAACGCCAAAATTCTGAATTTTTATAAGCATTATAAGCATTTGTCAGAAATATAATTATATATATATATATATATATATATATATATATATATATATATATATATATATATATATATATATATATATATATATATATATATATATATATATATATATATATATATATATATATATATATATATATATATATATATATATATATATATATATATATATATATATATATATATATATAATATATATATATATATATATATATATATATATATATATATATATATATATATATATATATATATATATATATTTATAAGTGTCGTAGCAGACACAAAAACGGCTGGTAATTGAAAAAGAAGGAGCTCGTTCAAATTTCGTTCCGTTTTATAATGGTCGCTGCGTGGTGTCCTGCGATGAAACGGCCAATCACAGCGGCCCGCGGTTGCGTTCCGTTACTCCTCTACATGCCCCCGGCCTTGGAAGCACCTGGTTCCAAAGTCATCTCTTCGTGCTTGACGTCGTCGGCGCAGAGCAATGGACAGATCTTAGAGAATGCACGCCGGACGATGCCTGATGATGTACGGATGTCGGCAACTCGGGATATGCCGTCCTTTCCTGGCACGGTGTTGACGATGCGCCCAAGATGCCATTTTAGTGGAGGAAGGTTGTCGTCCTTGATGACCACTAACATATCTGGCTGTAGAGTATCGAGTCCTTTCATCCATTTACATCTGGTTTGCAATTCGGAGATGTATTCTTTCGTCCATCTTTCCCAGAAGTGATGGCGTATCTGTTCTACTCGCTGATATCGGCTGAGTAGACTGCTAGTGTTGTCTCTCATGTCCTCGTAGATTGGTGCAGTTAGCGATCGACCAATTAGAAAATGGGCAGGAGTAAGTGGAAGAAAGTCTTGCGGATGGGATGAAATAGGTGAGAGAGGACGTGAGTTAAGGATGGATTCTATTTGTACAAGGACAGTAGTGAATTCTTCGAAGGTTAGGTGAGCGTTACCGACAACGCGCGAAAGATGAAATTTACAGGATCGTATTCCTGCCTCCCAAATTCCACCGAAATGAGGACTATAAGCAGGAATAAATTTAAATTTAATGCTTTGACTTGTTGCGTATTCAGTTATGTCATCAGAGCATCTCATGATGAACTTAGAAAATTCGTTCATAGTGCCAACGAAATTTTTACCATTATCGGAGATGATCTCCTGTGGTTTACCGCGTCGTGAGATAAATCTCTTAAGAGCTAGAATATATGCTTCCGAGGTTAAGTCACTCACAAGTTCCAAGTGAACTGCCCGCGTGATAAAGCATACAAATAAACAAACGTATGATTTTACGGTTTTTGCACCCCTACCTTTCCGTGTTAATGTGAGCATCGGTCCGGCATAGTCAACCCCACAGAATAAAAAAGGGTAGGTAGGTGTCACGCGTTCCTTGGGTAAGTTTCCCATAATAGGATGTAGTGTATCACCTTTTAAGCGTTTACAAAGCACACATTCATGAACAATACAACGAGCAAGATTTCTCCCCCCAACAGGCCACCACTGTTGTCTAATTTCATAAAGAAGTAGTTGAGGAGCTGCATGGAAGAGACGCTTGTGCTCATGTGCAAATAATAGTGTTGAAAATCGATGTTTCGAGCTAAGCAAAATAGGGTGCTTTTTACTATATTCAAATTGATCAGAATTCGAAATTCTTCCACCTACGCGTATTAGGTTATCATTTTTATCAATAAATAAATTTAATTTTAATAGCGATGATTTTAAAGTTTGTGTTTTATTTTTATTAATTAAATGATATTCGTTTTCGAACGATTCTAGTTGTGATAATTTTGCTAAACCTAACTCTGCGTTTCTCAATTCAACTGAACTTAAAGCGCCTGTCCGTCTATTTATTTCGTAATTTCTCGTGTTATGAATGAAACGTTGTATGTATGCAAAGGTTCGCTTTAATCGATTGTATTGAGAAAATCTTGAAAAAGGGAATAATTCCTGTTTCTCGACACATGTGAGTACAGCCTTCGATTTGATGTCGGGCAAGTCCACTGGTATAATATGCGAATCAAAAGTTGTGGTACTGCAAACGAAATCAAATTCGTGTAAAAATGGGGGCCCTTCCCACCACATCGTAGCAGTGGCAAGGTTATTTAAATTAACCCCTCGTGATGCCATGTCGGCTGGGTTTTGTTTCCCACTGACATGCCGCCACGGAATATTTGCTGTGAGTTCGTGTATTTCCGCTATCCTATTTTGCACAAAAGTTTGTAATGCGTTAGTAGGCGCTCGCAACCATCCTAAAACTATTGTCGAGTCAGTCCAAAAAACGATGTGATTAAATTGACACTGTAGTGACTCCCGTATTTTTTGATATAGTCGTGCGCCTAATAACGCACCACATAACTCGATCCTAGGTATAGTGATAGGTTTAATAGGAGCGACCTTTGATTTAGCAAATAATAATCTCACAGTTATTTCTTTAGTATTGGAAATGCACCGAACATATGCGCACGCGCCGTACGCAACTTGCGAGCCGTCCGTAAAAATATGTAATTCAATATTAAATGAATTATTAGGCACGATGACGTGCCGCGGTATGCGAATGTTGTTTAGCGCTGTAAAACTACCGATAAACCGGTTCCATTCATCTAGCATGTCACGCGGCAGCTCATCGTCCCAATCGGATTTTAAAAGCCATAATTTTTGAAGTAAAATCTTAGCGATTATAATTACTGGACTTAATAAACCTAAGGGATCGAATATTTGCGAAATATGAGACAAGATACTGCGCTTAGATGGTTTTATGTTGCTTTTAATATTCATATTATATGTAAATATATCTGTAGAATTATCCCATTCGATACCTAAAGTCTTAAAAGTGCCCTTTTCGTCAAGATTTAATTGTTTTATACTTTTAAGCATCGAGCTATTACATTCAAAATTAAAATTCCATTTGCGTAAAGAAAAACATCCTGATTGTAAAACTTTATATAAATTTTGACACAATTTTATTAATTCGTCTTTATCGTCTGAACCCGTAATGACGTCATCGACGAAAAAATCCTCGTTAATAACTCGCTTGATATTCGAATCGTCACAAGTTAATCCTAGTTCCCTTAGACATCTTACTGCGAGAAATGGCGCGGACGCGGTTCCGTACACCACTGTGTTGAGACGATAAATACCTAAGGGTTCCGTCGGATGATCGCGCCATAGAATGAGTTGTAAATTGCGCTGATCTTCTGATACTAAACATTGTCGATACATTTTCTCGATATCGGCACATGCAATGTATTTATGTTGTCGCATACGTAATAAAATAGAGATAAGGTCCCCTTGTATGGGAGGCCCTACGCGTTGAAGATCGTTTAGTGATATGCCAGTAGATGAAGTGGCGCTGGCATCAAACACCACCCGTAGCTTAGTAGTGGTGCTATGTTCGCGAAACACACCGTGATGTGGTAAAAAACAGTAGGGTTTCGATGGTATGCCATCGATGCGCGTCATATGCCCTAGTTGTTCGTATTCGTGTATAAATTCGCTGTACAAATGTCTATACTCCGAAACACGTAGTAAGCGTTTTTCTAAAGAAAGAAACCGATTTAAAGCTTGAGGATACGTTTCACCTAAGTTATGTAGTGAGGATTTAAAGGGAATGTTAACGCAAAACCTTCCATCACTATTGCGTGTAGTTGTGTTGACGAAATGATCTTCGCATGCCCTCTCCTCCTCTGAACGCGTCTTACATAACTTAAGCTCCTCTAGCTCCCAAAACTTGCGTAATTGGTCATTAATAGCTTGCGTAAAATTACACTTTACGTGGCCCGCGCTGCGCGTAGTCGTATGCACGGGACCCGAAATGACCCAGCCTAGTCGTGTATTTTGTAGAAAGGGACCATTAGGTAAACGCATTTTACCTTGACCTAGTAAATCCCAGAACTTGTCTGCGCCTATTAAAATATCTATACTTTCTCCCTGATAAAAGTATGGATCCGCTAACTGAATATTATCTGGAAGTTTAAGTTGCGAAACTTCCCGTTTAGGTATAGCGGCTAACGTAGACGTGATTTGCGGTAGAACTATGCATCGTAAACGTGTAGTGTAGGAATTAATGCGCGATTTTATTTCGATATCACAAGTCATTGTAGCTTGTGTTATCGTATTTCCTACCCCTCGAATTTCTTGTGTGGACTGTATCATTGGATTATCTAGTGAATTGCATAAAGATTGTGTAATTAAACATAATTCGCTCCCGGAATCCAAAAGAGCGCGAGCTAAGTGATACTTATTATGTTTATCTATAACTTCTACTAACGCCGTTGATAACAAAACCCGCTGTGTGCATGTATATTGCATGCGTAGTGTCTCTGTGTGCGTCGAATTAAGTTGCGTATAATGAGGTGGGATAGCTGCACGGGCGGCTGCCAGCGTTATGGAAACCGGTTCCTTATTGTCGCGTAGCGGTCTGTGCGGTATGAGCTCGCGGTCGCCTTCGCTATCTATATGTAGTAATGTATTGTGCTTCTTATCACACTTCCTACAGGTTCCGAATCGACAATCTTTCGCTATATGACCCGTACGGAAACAATTTTCGCATAACTTGTTACTGTGTATAAATTTTAACCTTTCTTGCGAGTTAAATTCAAGAAATTTGTGACATGCATAAAGTGAATGATTCGACTTGCATAGTAAACAAGATTTATTCGCGTTGTGTTGCTTAGTGTTATAGCTAGAAACGTTGCAGTGCAATTTAGAAGAAGTGTGTGGTTGTAAGTATTGTTTTTTATTGTGTATGTTGTCGTTAGATCGAATATTATTGTGTGATGCCTGCAATGTTTCCAGCATATCTGCCCAGTCTCTTAGGAAATTCAATAAAACATCGAGTTTCAAGCGTGATGAGGTGTCATTAGATTTATTAATAATTGTGTTTCGATATTGTTCCCATTCGCGTTCTGAAGTTTTATCTAATTTTGAAACAACTATATAAATAATTAAAGTGTCCCAGCTATCGACTGGCTCACCTAGTAATTTTAATGCGCGTAAATTTCTTAAAATTGTATCGATTAATGTTCTTAATAATTCTGGTGACTCCTTATTTAACGGACGAATGGAAAATAGTGCTTTTACATGGCTGTGAATGAGCAACCTGTTATTATTGTACCTATTTAGTATCAACTCCCATGCAACTTCATAATTCTTAGCTGAAAATTCTAATGAATCTATAACTAGTGCTGCGCTGCCCTTTAACGAGGATTTCAGATAGTGGAATTTCTGAATACTAGTTATATTTTGTGAATTATGTACTAGTGACAAATAGGTGTCTCTGAACTCTAACCAACGCTCACATGAACCGTCAAAGGTAGGAACTGATATTGTAGGCAATTTTATTGATTCACTTTTAGAACTTGCGTTAAATAACTCACCCTTACTAAGCGTACATTCAGCTTGAGACAGTGTACCGTAGTAGCAATCTTCAAACCTGTCGCGTTGTTCTAATTGTTCATCTAAATCTGAATCTAAAACGGACTCTTCAATTTTAGTTTGAAGATCACAAAACTCGGCAAAAATACTAGCGGCACCTTGCATCCTTAATTTTAAGTCAATTCTAGTTTGATTTGGTAAAATTTCGTTGCACTTAAAACCGTTAACGTAATTTGAAAATCTCGTTAACCGACCTTTGATGATTGCTCGTTTCTTTACGAGATCTTTTATTAATTTATTAGTGCTTTCATCGTCAGTTAATGTGATTCTAGGTGATTTAGGCGTTGGTGGCTGTTCAGTACTCATTTAGATAGAATTTAAAAAGGAGGAGTACTTACGTGAATAACGTTGAAGTTGATTCAAAACGGGAACTGTAGTGGAAAAAAAGGATTGAAAAGGATACTAATTGGCGATTTTCTTGCACTTTTCGTTGTACTGGACAGATGATTCCGTATATTCCTCGATTTTAGCGTATAATTTTGCGTGATTTTAGCGTTTTTCGAATAATCCGGCTCGAAGGACCAGTTATGTCGTAGCAGACACAAAAACGGCTGGTAATTGAAAAAGAAGGAGCTCGTTCAAATTTCGTTCCGTTTTATAATGGTCGCTGCGTGGTGTCCTGCGATGAAACGGCCAATCACAGCGGCCCGCGGTTGCGTTCCGTTACTCCTCTACAATATATATATATATATATATATATATATATATATATATATATATATATATATATATATATATATATATATATATATATATATATATATATATATATATAAGCATTATTCAATACACACTATATAATAAATAAATATGGAAACACTAAAATAATTCATACGTTAATTCATATGTTATGTTGTGTGGCATATAGTATCAAGCTCAAAATAATAACAAACATATATTACATAAAGAACTATGACATAATTTAAAATTCTATCATAAGCGAAAAAATATGATAATATTGTTTAACTTCCCCTGTCAATAGCCTCAGGTGTGAAAAGCCTTTTTGTATATACGTATATTAGAATCACGCCTAGCATACAAATATTGCAAAGAAAATTTTCGTAACAGATGAAAAAATAAAATAGATGTACATGTTCTAAATCGATATATTAAAGCTTACATTAAAGACGTTAGTTACGGGTTCAAGCCCTAATAGGGGGAATAAATTATTTCTGTTGTCTACATAAAGCACGGTGTTCACTTTCGCCACTCAACATACTCGGCGAATTGTAAATTTTCCCATATAAAAAAATCCTGAACTTTGTAAGCTTTCCTGAAGCCTAATGAAATTAAAGTAAAAATTCCGTCTTGATTTCATAATGAAATACGATTCTTCGCTTGCCGCTCGTTTATTTATATTAATATTTATATTATTATTACGAAATATGTTTAGTTAAGCGCTCTTGTCTTAGAAATTAAAGCACATAACTTGTACGTGAAAGAGGTTGTACGTAATATTTTTTAACTACACGCTGTATCCACCACATAATAAGGTAGGTAGGTAAATAGATATAATCAAGTGTTCAGACACTCCATTCCACCACTCTCTCCGACTTTGACAGACACTACGTGTTGATTGACGGAAATTAAAACAACGTTTTGCCTTGTTAATAGGGCGAAAATTAAATAATTCACCAAATAGAAATAGAACCCACTATCATTCGCCTTTAGAAGGCAGACGCTATTCTGCTGATTCACGGTGGTACTGTTAAAATATCTTAGTACCTTTCAAAATGTTTATCCTTACAAAATTGAACCGAAAGCCACCCCTATTCAGTCTAAATAAACAGAAAGACCTCATTATTTTCAAGACAATTACAGAAGGGATTCTAATTTCAAGTTAGCTTTATAGTTTCTTTAGTATTTAATGATTAAATATTTATCCTCAGGGTCAATTTCTATGTCTGCCCTACACAAAGGTTGAGACGTTTTTGTTTAGTTCTTCACAATGGTATTTTTACTTGTAAAGATTTATATATTAATATATATAAGGGAATGGAAATTTTATTATATGGAAAAACATAAAATAATATAGTATTCTTTAGTAATAAAATTTCCGTTGTTAATAAATTATTATGTTAGTGGATATTTTTTTAGAATACTTTTTTAATTTTTAATAGTATTTATATTATTTTAGCTTCACGCTTTATGCCTGCTCATAGCATGTTAGGCAGAGGCAACTGCAGGAACCGTAGGAGCCTAATGTTAAGACATTCGGTTTCCCACTTTCCGCCTTTCAAGGCATTGCGTATTGGGTGGCGGAACTCAATGCCCCGCTTTCCAGATGGAAGAAAGTCAATAACAAATAATCCATCCTAACGGAAATCAACCTAATAAGCTGTCATACAGACCGACACTATAACTTGAAACATATTAAAAGCTTAAAGTAAACGCTTTATATACTATCTATATTTATATACGATTACATTTATTTAATTAGACGAAAAAATATTGTAAAGTTCACCAATAAGAATCAAACCTGTGACTGTTACTAAACTATACTATATCTTTAAATCTAAAGCATTCCATTAGTCAATAAATGGTGGAGTTTTACAAAAGAAATCAAACATTTTAATGGACACAAATCATTCAGATACAGGGTGATAAAAATAAAGATATCCCTCGAGAATCACTACTTTCACGCGTCCTTACCATTACAATCATTTATCATTATAACAACTAGATGTCGCTTCGTAGGCAAAAAACGAAAATATACACCAAAGCAATTAAAACTGTAAATATATCGACATAAAGTTTAATTTACAATGCCAAATTGAAACAATCGCGTGCCTACCTAACATTTTAGGACAAGAAAATTTACATTTTCTTACATTTTCTTTTGGTTTCCCTTGAATTTTATGTTCATTGCTTACAATGTTCAACCAAAATTACAACAAAAATAACAAAACGAGTAATGTAAACAAATATTTTGGCTACTTTTAATAGTTCCTGTCATCCATTTACAAGGTACTTTTATTCTGTCAACAGATTTATCTCTAACTAATTGGGGTGGATTAAAAGGTGATTGTGTTACACAAGATCGATGAAAAGCGTCGTTGATAAGCTTTTGATTCTTCGTCCACCTCTGTTTTGTATAAAACGGCTTGATTTCTTCGTGTAATTGAAATTGAAATAGGTTTCGTGCTTTTAGTATTTTTTCAGTATTAGTATTATTTAGTATTACATTTTTGTACATTTGAGGACTGTCGTGGCGCAGAGGCACACCGTCTCTCTGTAAATGCGTCGATACCTGCGTTCGATTCTCACTCAGGGAAAATTATTTATATAATATCCATTTTCTTTGCTCTGGCATCTTAGCAAACACGGCATTGAGTTTCGTTATTTGACACACAATGCTTCGAAAGAAGGCAGTTCCAATAATTCCTGCGGTTTTCTTTGGCTACCCTGCTGTATTCCGGATTAAAGGTGAAGCTAAAAATAAATACATACATCTCTATTATCTACTTTAAGCACAGAATGACAGTAAAATGATAGGTAGCCGAACTCTACACCGTAATGTATCTAATCAAGACCCAAAAATATTGATAAAATATTTTTGAATAAATATATATGTTGTTCGTAAATTTTTTTTTAGCTTCACGCTTTTTGCCCTGCACATGGCAGGATAGGCAGAGGGAACCGCAGGAACCATACGAAACTAGTGTTAAGACACTCCATTGCTAAGTCCCTGTTTTCTCCGTCTCCGCAATAAAAAATTCCATCTTCCCCGAGTGGGGATCGAACTCACAAACCATCGCGACTACAGGCAAACGCTTACGCCTCTGACACCGCCACAAAGATCCTCCACGAAGATTTTACTTTATTCTATAAAAAATATACGAAACTAATTATCCTTAAGTCACAAGTTATAATAATATAACACAATACAATCTATATTTGACGTAATCGACTATAAAGTACGATAATCTCTTAAGTCTTATTAGGATCATCTCGAGATAAAGAGGCTCAGCTATTGTACACGTACAAGAAACGACGAGTATTATGTCTAACGAATAAACGTAATTCCCCATAGAAATTCTAATGGAACTATTGAATTTGTAGGTTAATATATAGATATTTTAGCTACAATAATTGAATTGAATGTACTGCGGTGTATTTGGGAAATTATGAACAATGTTTAAAGCTTAAGATTGAAAAATGTTTCAATTTAATGCAAGTTTGAAAATAATATTTAAATTTAAATGAAACTGTATACGTGACAGTCTGTGGGTTCAATTCCCATTCGGTGAAGATGGATTTTTATCATTTTAATTCTATTCGCTCTGGCTCGCTCGTTGAGTTCTGTTCACGTAATGCTTTAAAAAAGGCGCAAAGCAGGGAACAAAGTGTCTTAACACTAGTTTCGTAAGGTCCCTGCATTCCTGTGGTTTCCAATGCCTACCCTGCTATAATATGTGCTAAAATGTAAAGCTAAAAAAATAAAAGTTATAATAAATATGCCGCATCTTTTCTTATGTTTTACTTTACTTTAAATCTCAAAATATTGGGTTAACTAACAAATGCGTTTTGCGGCATATAACGTAGAGTTTTGTATTCTTAGTAGAGATCTTGAGTCTAGAAAGTAATTCATTCCAACTGCAGGGAGCTTGCAAAGTCAAATATTCGGTATGTAGAATTCGATACATGTAGGTATCGCTAGTTAAAATTACGCTCAAAAGGCTATATAGATATACTCATTTCTAGGTCAAAATAAAATTATACATTAAAAATAGATTTGAAACGTGAAATAAATTAAATTTGAAGTCAATTTTAGCGAAATCGTGGAAATCCATGGACAATAATTACTGCCTCAAACCTTAAAAGCAACCTGCGCAAAAACAGAACTTCTTGTTTCCTTTTTCTAAAATTTTTCGATTTTGAAATAATAATACTCTTTACTATTATAATTTTAATATATTTATATATACAACTATAAAATGATATATAAAGAGATCAATATATTCTGTCTTTATCACGCACATGGCAGGGTAAGCATAGGGAACCGCAGGAGCCGTGGAACCTAGTGTTAAGACACTCCGTTGCTTAGTCCCTGCTTTCTCCGTCCCCGCTTTCCGCCTTTTTCGAGGCATTGCGTGTTGAGTGGCGGAACACAACGCCGCGCTTTGCCTAGTTTACCAGAGCGAAGAAAATGGAAATGGAAATAGAAAAACATACTTATTTCAAATAAAATGCGGACAAAGTCGAAGACCACAGCAAGCTATTCATAATTAAATGTGTCAAAACCGGCTGGCGCTTAGTAATTAAGACGTCGACTAAGAGGATAAGACAAGCAACATTATTGTTTCTTAGCCTAACTTTAAGTTAGTACTCATTATATTTGTTTCATAAATAATTAAATATGATATTTTATACATAGCTTAGAAATTCTATACATTAGTTCTTTAAACAATATACTTATACAAAGTTATGGAATATATATATATATATATATATATATATATATATATATATATATATATATATATATATATATATATATATATATATATATATATATATATATATATATATATATATATATATATATATATATATATATATATATATATATATATACATACATATAAAACTATTATAGTAATGACTAATGTCATTACTATAGTACTTGTTTAGTAGTGCTTGTTTAGTTAATAGGGCTAATCTCAGGAATAAGTGGCTTAAAAATAAGGTATTGAACAGTCGGTTTATCGACAAAGGCTTTTACATAAAGCAAAACGTTTCGATTAAACTTACTGCTTTCGATTAGTATTACCTTGTGCAAAAGTCGCCAAAGCTAATTTTATAGAAAATTATATTATTACTTTTGTTTTAGAAAATAAATTGCGGCATTGGGCATCATATTTAAATATATTTTATAAAATATAAACTTTTTAATTTTTTCATTCTGGTTTCTTACCAGAGTAAAGCACGGTGTTTACCTTCGCCTTGTCTAGAATGAGGAGGACAGAGTGTCTTAACACTAGATTCTCTCTTTCGAACCTACCAGTTTACGGAAAGTATATTACAAATTACATCTAAAAATATAAAACTATTTAATGAAAACGGCCTTTGCCCTGCAAAATAATGCACAAAGATAAGCAATTATAATAACAAATTACTGAAACAACGTAAGCTAAAATGAAATTAAGTTATAAATCCATTTTAATCATGAAAATTGTTATTTGTTTCAACGAACATACGAATGGGATAATCCGTATTTAATAAATATTTATTAACTGCGTTACTTGTCAAGCTTATGAATATTTTGTATTACAAATATTGATGATACACGAGGCTATATTGGCTACATTGTGACGCAGTGAGATGGTGTACGACTGCAACGGTTGCAGGTTCAATTCCTACTGAGTTTCACTGATTTTTAAAGTGTCAATTCATACTAAGAATAAGAAAAATACTTCAAGAAATTTTTTTAATATAGTTGGATTTGCCCCCCCTCCCTTGTAAGCTGTGCAAGCGCTTTATCCTTATTTATTTGTATTGAAAAATACAATAACAATAATTTATAACAAATTTAATTTTTCAAAAGGTGGAGAAAGTTGAAAACACGAAATTTAAATGGATAGACTATCATTAAATTTACGTATGAAATGGAAAATATTAGGTTTAAGCACATTAGTTGTAAGAACACAGCTAATTTACTTTCCAAGTTTTTCAAAGCCACAATTTATCCAACAATATTAGAAATTGTATATAATTCCTCTAGAGATTGAACTCACAACGAATACCTGTAGTAATAGTTAGATCACCTTTCCACTGCGCCCCAGTAGCCTCAAAGTTTCATTTTAGGTCACTTCGTTAAAATGGCGATATTAACTTTTAACACCCAACTGCGTAATGTAATGAAATTATCCAAAAATTAAACCCAAAATGTTACATTCGAAAATTTCTTAAAAAATCCTGAAAAATAAAAATTCTTTATTAATTATTTATCTCGTTTTATTTAATAATAGAAGGAAATTTCTTGTACAAATAATAATACAGAAAAACTTAACGTTAACTTAGGCCTAAAATAATCACAAAAGCTAACACGATTAAAATAGTTAATTTACTATAGTTAATATTAACTATTCGTACTAAATAAATATAATCAAGTTTAACGCGTGGGCTATTTGACTTATAATTCCAGTGCTCATTAAAAATTTACCGCCAATCCTACCTGGACTATGCTGTGTTTTTATTACGTTGCCGTCCCGAGCGTGTTGGAGTAATAAAATTTTAAGTTGTTACATTCTATCCAGGACACCGTATTAATGTTGGGAATTTGGCAAGATAATAAGGTGGAATTAATTTTCTGTCTCTATAATATATCGTGGCGCAGAGACGTTGCGTCTACCTTTAAACGCGATCGGTTTGTGGATTCGATTCCCACTCGGCAAGATGGATTTTTCTATTATCATTTTCTTCATTCTTGAAACTAGGTAAAGCACAGCGTTGAGTTCCGCCGCACAACATGCAATGCCTCGAATAAGGCGGAAAGAAGGGATGGAAAAAGCAGGGATTAAGCAACAGAGTGTCTTAACACTAGCTTCCTATGGTTCCTGCAGTTCCTTCTGCCTACCCTGCCATGTCCATCCTGCACATGAGCGTGGAAACAAATAAAAATAATATTACAAATAAATATGTTACCAGTAAATATATTACAAGTATATTATTTTTATAGTAATAAAAAAAATAATTTTATTACAATTTGCATCAAATTTGATCTATTTGTTAATGCTGACAGTGAGTTCAATTTATAGAAGAAGATGGAAAGTTAGTGAATCTTTCATACAGCATAAAGCGTGAAGCTGGATAAAATGGGATTTAAATTAAAATTTTATAATTATTAACATTTCCAGTACAAATGTATTGAAATATTAACTATTTTGTTGTACTCCACTATGTTAATCAAAAAGTGTTTATTGAGTGATTGACTACTACAGCAATTATAAATAATTTTACGTTTAAAATATCTATATAAAGATTTTGATTTCAAACGGGGTAGTAGTAGATTCAATATATCTTTGGAGCTTATTATTTTTATATCCAAATAACACTTACTACTTCTTAAGGGACAAATCCTCGAAACCGGTCGCAATGTGAAATAAAGAATATTTTGACACTTTCTCCTACAAGAAATAACGAGTCAAAACTTTAAAAAAAATAAGTTTTAAGAAGACTAATTATTTAAAATAATATATTATATGACAGTATCCCTGAAAATTAGTCCAACTCTAAAATTATGCACATTTCCCTACAATATGTGCTAAAGAGCTCAGCCGTAATAATTTTTAACGGCAGCGCTACCTTGTAATTTTGCTGACCCAAAATAACTACGGCTATAATATTTACTATTAAACTGTCTCTTCGTTTCATTTTACTCAATTAGTAAGCGATTGTAATTAAATATGTACATATATCTTTTATGGTTTCTTGTACCTACATTACCTACATTTAGGAGGATAGGCAGAGAAACTTTAATCTTTTGACATTCCACTCCCGTTTTCGTCCATTAGACGAAGAGGCGAAACTTAACACCGCGCTTTGTTTTGACCGGAATAAAGAAGTAAACAATATAGTTAATTAAGTTTCAGTACAGTAAGTGAAGAATTCATCCCTTTTCGTCTACCTTTATCACTTGTATGCTTGTATAAAGCGTGAAGCTAAAATATAGAAGTAATTAGTCTCATTTATACGAATGAGTGAGTAGAAATTGTTATTATTATTAACTAACGTCTAATGTACGTAATAATGTCTTTTGTATTGATAATTGACCTAAATAGTGTTAATAAAACCACACAATTTACAATATTTAAATATATCGCGCGGCGTCTAGTTCCGCCATTTTAAAGGCAATTTTACAAAAGGCAGGAAGCAATGAAAGAAGTGTCTTAAAACTAAGTTACGTCTTTCTATCCTACTGTGCGGAAAAGGGTGTAAAGATGCTTTTTTTTATCAAAAATTACACAATTTCAAAGGTATTCATTTCACAAGGAAAATAGAACAGCCTATTGCTTAAAAGCAATTAAAAGAGTCCACTTGTATTTCATATAACGTCAGATCTTAATTTTTTTACAGGATTTTGGTGTAGTTATACTTTTTTGATTTGATAACTTTCGGCTTTAGTATCTTAAGAGCCTTTCCTATTAAATATATAGTTAGGAATGTCTAGTAAAAAAATAGTCTTAGATGATAAAGGTCATAAAAGCAATGAAACCAAGTTATTAAATTACGTATATTTTGTATAATCTTAATTAAATGAAATAAATATAAATTTTAGTTGAAGCAAATACGTATATTACACCAATCAGCAATTTATAAGTCTTTTATTTTTCTACATTTAATTCATATAAGTTCGCACACAAATCAGATGAGTCGTTCCTTAGATTAGCGTGCACTTACGCACATACAAACAAAACGTTTAAAGTTAATTAAAATAAAATCTTTGTTTTGTGAATGTAACTTTCAGTGATACTTTAATTCAGGCGATTAATTAGCAATAGATGCAATTCAACATACACCGTCTGTAAGCAAATTGTTAAAGAAGCCACTATGTACTGTCAAGGACTTAAGTATAATCGTTCATTCAAAGTTGACATTCTTACCACACAGAAGTGCTCATTATTTGGATATCGAACACTTTTCTCAAACCAGACACATTATGAAACACACATTTTGAGGCTTGAACGTATTAAAGACGTTCTTCAGGAAAAACTAAAAGGTTAACTTTTTAGAATTTATAAAGTTTTAAATAATTATTTTGATTGTCCTCAAGTCCTAAGTAGCTATAATTTCAGCTATTTTCCAAATCAAAAATTACACCACTGTCTATATTAATACAATGCGCTTCATGTGCAAGCTTTTAAATTACTACAGCATGCAGACGACTTTAACAGTTATGTAATAAGTCACAATTAGTTAGTTATCTTTTAATATTTAATGTATTTATATTTATATACTCCACAGTATACCTAAAACTACTCTTAATTGATATAGTCATATATAGTTTTAGTACACTATGTACCTATGGCAATTACAATTAGCTTGTTGTGTTTACCTTTATACTCGTATAGTTATTGAAATATTTCTAAGCTGAGATGATTAGTATATACAATATTAATTATAAGAGTATTATTATCATATATGCATAGACGAATAAATTGATTATAATAGTTATAATAATAATAATAGGACCGTCGTAGCTCAGAGGCGTAAGCGTCTGCTTGTAAACGCGACGGATTGTGGGTTCGATTCTCACTCGGGGAAGACGGATTTTCCTATTTCCATTTTCTTCGCTCTGGAAATTAGGCATAGCGCAGTGTTGCGTTCCGCCAGTAAAACACGAAATGCCTCGAAAAAGGTGGAAAGCAGTTTCGGAGAAAGCAAGAACTAAGCAACAGAGTGTCTTAACACTAAGTTCCTGCAGTTTCCTCTGCCTACCCTCTCATGGGCGGAATAAAGCATGAAGCGGGATTAAAAAAAGAAATATTAATAAATGTATGTACGGATAGTGATCAGTTATACCTTTATTAAATGTAATCGTAGTTTATAGACAGTCTTAGTGTTTTACTTTTAATACATTCTTCAAATTAAAACAACTACTTCTGTTAAAAATATGAAATTTACCTTTTACAATCTAAGAAGGGGTGAAGACGACATGTAAGTACAATATATAGCACATTTCTCGACTACTAGCCCGGGCTTCGCTAGTATATCATAATTTGCCTTGAAGATTTAGTAAATGAATAAATATTGCTATATGTGGACAATATTGTTAACATTCGTTAAATGTAGCGTTCTTGTCATTTAATGTTGAGTATAAGATTATACAGAGGAGGTGGCAGAGTCATGTTGTCAGTGATGACAACCCTTGGGTAGACTCGACCGGATACTAACCACGGCATTTAAACGGTACTTAAAACTGGCGTTAAGTAATGGCTTTTTCTGTCAATGCGTTTCGCATTAGGTAATGCCGAGCTCCGGAGCCCAACCCCAAATCCTTTCCTGAGTATGACAGCGATACTGGAAGAGATTCTACCCCAGGAGGATTCCAGCATCCCCGGTTCTGGAGAATCCCTCCTTGAGTTCTCAGACTTAGGCCACCCGTCAAATTATGGGGAGGGCACAGAACCGCGCAATAAACAAGGCAAATGAGGCGTACGTTCTACAGAAACCCCTACCACGCTTAAAGTGGACTTTTGTTACATCATGGGTCTTCATTCTAACTTGAATCACTATCTTGGGACCCAAGATGGTGATGTTGTTAAAAACTGGTGACACGACAAAAAGGTTTTTTGTGGTTAACGCGTAAACTTGAGTCTTCTGGGGGTTGAACTGAACAAAATTCCTTTCACCCCATAATGAGACATTACTGATGGAGGTCTCAATATAATAGGATCCTCTAACATGTCATTGATATGCAAAAGAAAAAACGTAGGGGACAGCACACAGCCTTGGGGGACACCGGCAATTAGCATATTTCAACGCCCGGCAAAAAAGCTAGCGACCCACTTGCACAAATTCTCGGGAAGCCCGTACGATGGAAGTTTTGCTAGGATTGCTCTATGCTACACACGATCAAAGGCTTTCGCCATATCCAGACTGACTGTCAGGCCTTCGTCTTTACTTTCGACAGCTGCGGCCAAACGATGAGTGATGTAAACCTGAAGATCAATACAATGACGAAAATCAACTGGTGATCCTCTAGTTAAACCAAAAGCTGGCTGTTTATTATATTCTCCATAACTTTGAAGAGCAGGGAGGTGTTAGTGATAGGTTTGCTGGATTAGAGCTGTCACTTTTCTTCGGGATCGGGTGGATCAGAGCGCTCTTCCACAAGTTCGGGACTACGCCAGTTCAATAGGAAAGCCGAAATAGACGCGTTAGTACGTAGGTACGCTCAGGAGCGCAAATGGCAAAGAGATGCCATCTGGTTCACTCGACTTGTGAATGTCCAAAAAAGGAAAGGGCTCGACGAACAGCTTTTTGACTCAATATTTTGAGTGACAGTCAGTATCGCGATAATTTGGAAAGCTAGGCCAAGTTGGCCGCGAAGAAACTGGGTGTCATCAGAAAAGTGAGACAGTACTTCACACCTGCACAGCGATTTGCTCGGTTCGGCCTCACATGGAGTATTGTTCGCATCTCTGGTCTGGTGCACCCCAGTAATCTACTTGATCCATTTGACAAAGTAGAGCCATTCGTATCGTTGGGGACCCAATTATCTGTGAAAGGCTAGACACTTTGGCGTTGTGTAGAAACGTTTCCTCGCTGTTAGTTCTCTTCCGCTTATATTATAGGGAGTGTTGGAGAACTGTTTGATCTAGTACCTGCCGCTGAATTCTCCAACCGCACAGTACGACACAAATTATAATATCATCCCCACCACCTTGACACGTGGAACTCTACTACTATGTGGTTCAGTAGGATTTTTTTCCACGTACCACACAACTGTGGAACAGCCTACCTGCGGCAGTGTTTTCAGATCGATACGACATGGGTACCTTCAAAAAGCGCGTCTGCCTCTACTTTAAAGGCCGGCAACGCACGTTATTAACGCCTCAATTGTATCTTTTTTATAATAATAAAAAGCTGTTTCTGCTAAATAATGAAAGTAATCGCTTTACAAAAGTCACAAGTACTAAGGTTTAATAGTTACCGTTATGATTTTTTCATATTTTTACTTATGCACTAATCTATATATGTAATGCCTCAATTTTTAGAATACCAGCGCGAGAAACTCAGCGGGACTTTTTTTTTAAATAATATCACTTACAATTACACAATTTAATTATTCATTGTTAACAGTGATACGTCTGATGTAAAATATTCTTTAGAGAACATTTGTTTCTCAAGGTTTGTTATCATTTATTAAAATATTAAATATTAAATTATAACTTTAATATACAAACGTCTTTTCATAATTGTTAAATTGTGATGAAAAACATCTTCAGTCGTTTTCTGGGATCCTATTGTAAAAGCGTACATATTGTATCATGAAGGAATTGCAGACTTGATGCTAACGAGTTAGAGAGGTGCTGTGAGATTCAGCCTGTTTCTAGTATTATTTGTAGTATTATGTATATTTAAGTAAATACATTAATATTTTTTACATATATACCATTTCAAGGATATAGAAGGGACTATCAAATAATAATTTCCTTATTTTTCTCTTAAAGATTCTTTAGGGCCTAAGTAATAGATAGATCGAACAGCACGCTTCTGCAGGACAAACAATGAATTTATAGAGGCTATATTACCCCAAATGCCATAATATTATGGAACTATAAAAATAACTAACCTAAGTATATTTGTCAATCCATCAATATGAGGTTCCCAATGTAACTCAGAACGAATGGTGATACCGAAAATATAGAGAAATCAAGAAAATTTGCAGTTTTACTATCGAAGAGTTTAACAATTTTCGTCTTAGTTGTTCGTAAAATTATACTTAGGTTTTTCACAATTCAAAAGGAAGTTGTTAGCACTAAAGCAATGTACCACTTGGTAGAACGCATGCATTGTTGACATTGTCATATGGGATAAAATGCAAAGGTAAAAATAAAAGACAAGTATATTTTTCCTCCTTGAAAATAATTACTGAAATAAATTTAAAAATATCAAAATTTAAAGCGTACGTCAGTTTTACGAAATCAATTTTAATAAAAAGATCACCTTACAGTAGATAAGCTCTAATTTTTAATATTCGCTAAGATGCATTTTGTGTTATGCCAAGAACGTGGACGCATTTGTTTTTTATGGCGGAGCTTTTAAGTTTTAGTCATTTAGTAAAATTTTTACCGTGTTATATATTAACTGAATTTATTAATCTTGGAATAATTTCGTTTCATATTTTTACTTAATTGCTAGTTTACCTGTGACTTTGCACTAATATAATTAGGAGTTATATTACATCGTATAAGTGTCTAAAATATTATATGTACATCGAGCAAACTAAGTGATTATTGTGGATATGACAGGCTACAGTTTTCTTTAAGAAATGAAATATTCATACAAAAATATTATTTAAATTTTAAGTAAAAATATTAATTATTTTTTTTTATATAAGATTAACAAGGGTACGTTATATTCTCACGTATATAATTTAAAATATCAATTGATAATTCAATAAAAATGTATAAATAAAACGAATAAATTAAACCAATATCGCAATAAACCATTTACGTTAAAAGCCCATTACCCAAAAAAACTGCATTTTTAAGGCAACAATTAAGTAAATTTCAAATGAAACGTTACGTTTTGTACTCGTATGTTAAATTTTGTCATTTATTAGAACGGCGGTCATTCTGTAATTGTGTCGTACTGACGGGAGCGATAAAGGGTTAATTTAACGCTCGCTGCTTCAGACTCTGTTAGGCTTTCAAGTAATTCGAAGCGTGGTGGAAATTCGTGGGGGTCATTGTTAAACGTTTAAATTTTGCAATTATTTATTTTTTTTATGTTCAAAAAGATAGAGTTTCGATTGATCTTTCGCTTTATTGATTATTATCTTATAAATAAGCGAAAGTTCACGGAATCTAAAACTATAAATATATTTTATAAAAATAAACCATCGACAACAAGAAAACATAAAGTAACATAAATTATTATTAGCATAATTTATTTTAATCAATAATTATCTTTATTAACTAAAGATATTTAAATACATATGAATACACATAAATATTTTCCAGATTACCAAATACATACATATATTTGGTATTATATTCAGTAAAGAAATACCCAATATATCACATATACCCCAAAAAATATCCAAAGAAACATAAATCCAAAGGAAAATAAAAAAGACAAATGCTGGTACTTGTTCAGAACGTAACACTCATGTTATGAATCTAATATCACAATGTAACTGGCTAACGTTAACTTGAAAATTCCGTCCCGTCTAATACCAACTTCCTAGCGTTTAAAGATTTATGCTAGTCCCGAAATCATCTCCGACCGCATCGCTATTTGTTACGCGACATCTGGTGTGGAGTTCACACCGGTTTCTTACTTGTTCTGTGCTGTTGAAAACAGTGTTTTATAGTCTAGGAGGTGGTGTTGTAAATTTAAATGTAATATTTATTTTTTTATAAATTTATTATAAAGTGTGTCTGTAGTATATTTGCCAAGAAAGTAAATATAAGAAAGGATTGAACGAGTTTTGGAATAATAAAGATGAAATGCTACATTAACTAGAATGCAAAGTGTATGATGTTTATTTTATTTCATATTATTGTGTTTAACTGTACTTTACTATTTTGAAGGTAAATTTTAAGATGGCAAATGCATTTTTGTTATATCTATGGTGAATTGGTAGATAGGTCATATATTACTGTGTCATAACAAATTCAAGCGGCAACGTCTTAAGTCAATATCAAGTTATAGTACATTGTACACTTACAGAGATTATATAGAGTATATGATGTGGCTATAAACGTTACAGATGTAGGTTTAATACAAGCCAGGAATAAATTATTACTATATATGTTTTCTCTGCTAAGGCAATGTGAAATTAAACTCTGCTACTCAACATTCCACGTAAACTAAAACTATACACTATACAAATACTGCAAGTGTGCTCACGTGCAGTTACTCGTATTAATTTTCGGACCGTGTCTGTTTAAAATTTTAAGATTAAAAAATATTAATATACGCTAAAACTCATATGTGTATATATATATATATATATATATATATATATATATATATATATATATATATATACATATATATATATATATATATATATATATATATATATATATATATATATATATATATATATATATATATATATATATATATATATATATATATATATATATATATATATATATATATATATATATATATATATATATATATATATATATATATATATATATATATATATATATATATATATATATATATATATATATATATATATATATATATATATATATATATATATATATATATATATATATATATATATATGCTTCAACAATCTTACACATTATAATATATACAATCTAACTTTTACCTCTTGGTCTAAAAGGTAAAATGGTGCAAAACGGATACTTCGGAAACTTGTTATAAGTGAAAATGGTTAGTGAGATCGTTTGTTTTTATCACTTGTAAGATTTTCTTTGATAATTCGGAAAAGGCAATTTTATATCAGCTTTATGTAATATGGACGTATATTTGAAATGTAGATTCATCTGTTTGGGAACGTTTTTTTCAAATACTTTTTTGTAACAAAATAAAATATTCTACTAAATACTAATTATAATGGAAGTTAAGCCAGTCTACTTAAAACTATGAAGTGTAAATTTACTGATTACAGTACTATATATATTACGTTACTATCAAGGCTATTATATAATGTACTTTTTTGTGTTAATGTATGATTTCAAATATATATTTTAAATTTTAAATACATCCAAATTTGTAAACAGTAATGCTAATATTATGTGAGTTAAATTACTAAAAATTAATAATCTGTAGAACTACAACAAAAGATTATAATAAAATCTCCAGTAAAAACGTTATATTCTAGTTAGAAATATTTAAAGGATTTTCTTTTATATACCGAAAGCACTATTGAATTGGAATATACCTAAAAAGTTTTTACTAATCAATAGAGCCTTTTTCCCTGAACGTCCAAATGTGATCGAAACGAAATAGAAACAGAAAAGCCTTTTCGTTACTTTTAACCCAAATAAGTAACAGGAAGTGTTTCAAAGAGAAAGAATTAGCGAATAAACTATATTTAGATGAATAGTAAAACGAGCAAAGGATCTGTTTTTGACAGAAATATTTTTTTGGTCTTCTTTAATATCATTGTAAGAACGACACTCTTGTATTTATTTTCGATATAAATTTTTTTGCCTCACAGAATGTAATGTACGTATGTACGTTGAGCAATGAAATTTAACACCGAGCTTTACATTTTTGCAACGGTGTAGAAAAAAATATTGTCTCAAGTAGGGCTCGAGCCTACAATCATCGGACTCACAGGTAAGACGTTCCTGCAATATAGCTACTCATAGAAACTGAATTTTACATGAAATGTGAGTAGAAGTTACAATAAAAACAAATATATACAGTCACGCATCCCGTACGTCACAGGAAAGGTAGAGGAATCTAGTGTTCAGACACTTCGTTTCTCTCTTTCTGCTTGTGTAATTGAGTTTGACAATGCATGCTATATTGCGAGTGAGAAATAAAAAATATTCTTATCCCTGTGGTGGGAATCGAACCAACATCCACCCTGGCAATCAATAAAACGCAGTACTAAATCAGCCTCAAAAAATACATTCTCGTACAATTTAGGTTTAACATTTAATAAGATAACGTCTAAAATACTATACATTAGACTAAGGGAGTTAATGTGCCCCCATTCATTGGCTACCCGATCTGGTTCCCCGTATTTGAAATTTAAATCGCTCTCGCAGATGAATCGTTCACAATGATTTCTAAGACTTGTATTATTTAAGCTAATTTCAACTTTATGTATCCAAAATAGAGTTTAATTTAAATAGAGTGAAGCATGTGATGGCAATTCAGACATTAAGACGACTTACTATTTCGAAGGCACAGTGTTATCTTAGCATTTCTATTTTATTATAACATAATAGGCTCTCAGATAGCTGTATTGCTATGGATTTATTTAAGATATTAGTTTAAAATTGGTACTTGTATTTTATATTGACTAAGCGTTTGAAAATTTATATCAAACCTAAAGAAAACCCGAGTGGCAACTCGAATGAGCTATGTTGTAGACATAGGCCCGGCTGCCATCAGTTGTAAAATTTGGGTTGTTGGGCCAGTCTACGAGTATGATACCAGCTACTAGCTTTCATATCACATAAGTAGGCAATACAAGCAGAGCTTCTCTACCCCTCCATCGCCGTTAGTTCAAGGCACAGATGTTTGTCAAAAAAATATAAATGAGCAATCTCAAAACAAAACCATATTGGAAATATATATTTTATATAAAAAACTCAATGATATAATAACAGTATCTTCATCGCGTAATAGAGCTTAAAGCTACGTTTGAGATAATATGATTGTATTGATACACGTAACTTTTCTTTTAACAATAATATATTCTGTTTCAAAGCGTGTAATGAGAAAGCAAATCGAAATACACGATGGTATCGAAATATAAATAAAATGGGTTCCGGTGAAAAAATCTTCATACTCCGCAAGTAGGGTTACATTTGCTGACGCGTTTATATGTCAAAAAGTCATTCTGTCACCATGATAACGTTGGCGTAATCAAATGGAAAATTTTGGTGAAATGCTAAGGTTTTTTAAAGGTGTTATTATCTCCTTATATATTTATGTTTTTTATATACTTCTTGTTTTTGTATGTGTATTTGTTACATTAGTCCTCCTCAAAAGCTGAAGTCTTTCGTTTTATTGGTTTATTCTATTAATTTTATTAATTTATATTTTATTGCCATATACACATATATCATTATACCTATGTTATATATGCAATATAAGAAATTAGGTTTCTCATTTTCTGGACTTAATAACGTCTACCCGTATAAAAGCTGTTTAGAAAACTTTCTCTTACCATTTTAGCCTCTTCCCATTTAGCTTTATTTGTTTTTCGATATTGTTAAAGTGATTACGGAGACAATATTTTTTAATATTGTAAAAAATATTTAGTCAACTTCTAAATTATAATATTATATAGTATATTTAAAGTATTCTCAACCTTGAAAACAGATTTTCCCTAAAAAAAATTACTAAAATTTCCAATATAAATATGTCCTTTAAATTATGAAATGATATATAATAAGTCGTAAAATAATTTTATAATATATAATTAATATATATTAAACTATAATTTATGAAAAAAAAATAAAAAATAATATATATTACTTATACTACAAAATAACGCTACAAATCAAAAGCTCTATAATAATAGATGAATAACAAAACAGTACCATTTGCCCATATAAAATAAACGTGTAATTTCCTTTGTTAAAAGTTTCAATTAAAATATCGTTGGTATTGCAGTCTTATATGCCTCTTGGGATGTCGTATACTAAAACATTTATATGTAGCTCTTCCTCTAATATAATATCAGTTTTCAAACTGGAGTAATTAAAAGTGCAGCATATTGTGAATTATTTATGCGTTTTTTACCACTAAAATGTTTTTTACGTTGGGGAATATATTTTTATTTAGAATTTATGATTAGCAATTCTAAGGTACTTCAGGCCGAACTACCAGAAAGGGTTTCTACCTGAAATTTCTGGATGCCTGGAGCATAATACTTTGTTAACCGAAAGCTTAAAAGACGCCAGAAAGTGTGAGAGGCAAATTACGGTATGTTGGATAGATTTAGAAAACGCGTTCGGATCAGTACAACACGATCTACTGATGTTTGCTTTAAAATGGTACAAGTTTCCTAAAATAGTAAGCAACATAATCGCATCATACTATACAAAATTAAAATTCGTTATAACCTCAAAAAACGGTAATTCAAAACCTTTAAGCTATAGAGTAGGTCTTTTCCAGGGTTGTTGTTTATCCCCAATAATATTTAATATCATCATAAATATTTTAATAGATAATTTAATTAAACATGAGAGAAAATGGGGCTATCGGTTTAAGTTAAACAATAAATACACAGAGTCCATTCTTGCTTTTGCGGACGATCTCGCGATACTTACTAGGAATCCAAAGCAATGCCAGCTGCTATTGGATGAAGTGGACGAGTTTTGTACGTGGACGAAGGGAATGAGGACAAAACCTAGTAAGTGTCACTGCTTATGTCTGGGTAGACGAAACACTAAATACGCCTCATACGATCCGGGACTAAAATAGATGGTAACAGCATTTCTATAGTTTCCGAAGCAGCACCTTTTAAATTTCTCGGCAAGAAAATAGATTACAAAGGCCGTGCTCCATTTTCAGATGTAACTAATCAACAGCTTTTTGACAGATCTTGAAAAGGTAGACCATCAACCTATAAGTAATGTCAAAAAAGTTTGGATTTACGATAATTTTTTAACATCACGTCTGAATAGGCCTTTCCTCGTATATGATTTTAATAAAACCCTCTTGGCTAAGCTAGATGCAAGCGTCATAAAGATACTGAAGTTTTAGCTTGGGCTAGCGCATTCGGCAGACACCTCAACCTTATTTAGGGAAAAAATAATTTTGGGTTGAGATTAAAGAAACCATCGGAGCTCTATAGCATCTAAGAAGTTGCCAAAACACATATTCTGGGAAAATCACGAGATGAGATTGTTACCTCACTTCTAAAAGACAGAAGTGTCCCAGAGCTCGAGTCAAGACTTCAGTTCCATAAACAGTTTATGACAGGAGCACAATCAGTTCGGATCAAAGAGGAAAGTTCAAGATATGGACATAATAAAATCTTTTATTCGGCAAGACGAGAATGATAGGTATAAGGTGCACGCAATGGGCTTAGAAATGCAAAACGAGTGGCTAACTCTGGGAGAATTCTGTATCCCTTTAGCTTTAAAATGGCGCACCCTAATTCATGACTGGTCTCCAGCACTAAAATTCTACCTAAATGCGTTCCAAATGACTCTTCCAGATCAAAGTAATTTAGTAAGATGGGGTAAAGCTACCGATAAATCTTGCTATATCTGTAAAGAGACAGTAGGGACAGCTAAACATATGCTAGTGGGGTGTAGGGTACTCTTGGAAAGTGGTCAATACTCGCGGCGCCATGACAAGGTACTAGAAATCATACGTGAAGCCGTTAGTCTTTCAGTAGCAAGAGCACAGAGAAACATTACAACCAACAAACGCTTAATAGAGTTTGTGAAAGAAGGTTCTGTTAAAAAATACACGCAAAAACCTTTCTCAATATTAGATCCAGCTCCTGATTGGACTCTTTTGATGGACACGTATGAGAAACAGTATAAAATCCCTGAGGACATTGGTGTTTCGTCATCCAGGCCGGATATTTTTCTTTATTCTCGGAACCTAAAATGCGTAGTTCTGGTAGAACTTACAGTTCCGTGGGAGACAAATATCCCTAAAAGTCATAACTTCAAACTTAATAAATATTTCGAGCTTACTAACGAACTGACCAGGAATAGGTTTAGAGTAAATTCATACGCGGTGGAAGTAGGAGCGAGAGGTATAATAGCGAAATCTCTCTTTAGCTTACTAAAAGATCTCGGCCTGTCTAGAAAGATTACTAATACATTTCTAGAACGTACTTCAAAGGCGGCATTAGCGGAATCATTTCGAATTTGGTTAGGTAGTGGGAGGAGCTCGGACAGTAAAGTTTTAATGCATTTTCCCCTTTAAACCTACACTTGGGTCGCAAGTCCCAAGCCCTGATCGGAGCTCCTCTTCCTACAACGCGATGGGCCCGGCACCCGCATCGGTGAATCTATGGAATGCTAAGCAGTTTCTTCTCTCTTCTCTTTCGTTATGAAGGTTGAAATAATTTACCCTCTTCGAGTGAAAATCGAACCCACAAACCATCGCATTTAGAGCCAGGCGCTGTGCCTCTGCGTAATAACGGTCCCCATTCGTTATAAATTTTCGCCTTTTCTTATTTATTAATACGTATACAATATATTATTCTGAACAAATAAAGAAAGAAAATGGAAATAAAAATTGTTAACGCAATGGTTTGAGGGTTTGATTCCCACTCGGAGAAAATAAGTTTTTTATTTCCATTTTCTTCGCTCTGGAAACCAGACCAAGCGCGGCGCTGAGTTCCGTCACTCAACACGCAATGTCTTAAAAAATTCGGAAAGTGGGGACGGAGAAAGCAGAGACTAAGTTTCATATGGTTCCTGCGGTTTCCTCTCTCTACCCTGCAATATGCGGGATAAAGCATGAAGCTACAAAAAAAAAGAAACACAAATATATTTTACAAATTTGTATTAAAAAACAAAAGAACAATAAGGCGGGTTTATGGCTTAAAGATATCTCCTGCATGTATCCTTTGAATTGAATTTATAGACTTTATTGAATTGAATGATGTCGATGATGTTGATGTAAGATTGAAGCTTTAAAACTACCCACAAAAGCTTTAACAAAATCACACTTTCAACTCAAAATTAAACCTATATTGGCTTTTCATCAAGCTTTTACGTTTTATATTACGTCACAATATACTTATATATATAAATACGTTAAAGTAGCAATACGTATCAAACATAATGCATTTAATATGAAATGAAACACATTGATTAATTTTGGTATGACTGTAGAACATTACGTTGAGTAACAATTATCTCAACATATGCTAATAAGAGCATCCTACGCGACGGGATTTGGGAATGCTAATGTTCAATTCTAACCTAGAATAATAGACTAGATCACTATATACTCTATATAACAGTCTTGTGTAGCTTTGTAGTTAGTCTATATTAAAATTATAAATGAAACATAGGAATTTCTTGGATGAAGTAAATTTTTCAATATGGCCTATTATTGGAATCGAAATTAGGCTGATATTTTTATAAGTATCTTAAGCAATTGTAGGTAAAACTACATTTTAATATATAAGATTCAAAATTTAAGCACTGGTTTTGTATTTTATTTGTAGGCAAAGTTTTCAACAAAGAGAATTGAAAATGTTTTTGAGATAATTCAAAATGTTTTTTTTTTATTTTATTCAATTTTTTTTTTAATTTTTACTTAAGGAAACATAAATATTCAAAGCATCGAAAATCATAATTAAGACCAACGTTTCTCTTCCAAATGCGCTTTTTTTTTATGTAAAATCATCTTACCTACTTTTTCTCAACATCTCACGCAAGTTCAAAGTAGAAATTTACATTCCATACATTATAAAGGGAAATTTAGGGGTACACAAAAATTACATACACAATTCCTACCCACAAAGCGTTTTAAAATGGTTCCTTAGATGTTAATTCTCCATAGCTCGAGGCAACGTGTAAATGTTCTTGATATTAAATTTGTTAGGTGCTAATTCTAACTGTAGGTAAACAGATATTGTCGTGGCTGTGACGCTCTTTTGAATTCATCAAATTGTTAATTACTTTATGTATTTATTTAATAGAAGAGTTTAATTGTTCAGAATAATATATTGTATACGTATTAATAAATAAGAAAAGGCGAAAATTTATAACGTATGGGGACCGTTATTACGCAGAGGCACAGCGCCTGGCTCTAAATGCGATGGTTTATGGGTTCGATTTTCACTCGAAGAGGGTAAATTATTTCAACCTTCATAACGAAAGAAGTTCTTTCGCTTAGCAAGTGCGGCGTTGAGTTTCACCACTTAAGACGCAATGCCTTGAAAAATTTAAAGCGGGAAGGCCTGACTTAACACTAGTTCTTAACAGTTCCTGCAGTTCTCTCTACTAACCCAAATATGAGCGAGATAAAGCGTGAATCCGATGAATAATTATAATAAACTGTCAAAATCTGAAGTGAACCTCGCAGCTTAGTAGGATTGGATATCACTATAAACGTAATGGTTCTTGGCATAAACTCAACTATAGAGAAAAGATTTTAAATTTAAGTAAGGCAACTCTAAACGAAATTGCTTCTTAAAAATGTTTGAAGTATATATGAGTATGTCAAGAGTGATATTCATTTTCATTATATATATTTATATTTACATATTCTCATTACATTACAAAGAATGGAAAGCAAGGACCAAGCAACGGAGTGTCTTAGCACTAGGTTCTGATGATTCCTGCAGTTCTCCCAACCTGAATTGCCATGTGCGGGATAAACTGTGAAGACTTAAAAAAACTATGTAGTATGAAGATATCATACTAAGTTCCCCATATCTACCCTTCTACTATATGCGGGATAAGGGTGAAGTCATTGTTTCTAATTTTTTTACATTTCTCAACTAGGTCAAAAAGGAAAAGCATGAAAAAAAGGTGACAAAGCCTATTCGATGGTAAACTTATTTCATGAAATGGTTGCCTTTCTAACCGAGGGTGTACTACACGAATTCTATGCGGGCTTTGTTCAAAAATTGCCGCGGCCAGAACAATACGTTTTAAACAAAGGTTATGAAGTGTGGAGAGCCCTTTTCTTATGAGTAACTTTTGAGATGAATAAAAAAAGGTTTCAAGACGTTGAAATATATTTTTAGATTTTGAGAACCCTTATACTTATTTACTTTACAATATGTATCTAGATATGACTCTAATGTTTTTTTTCTAATCACGCTAGCTAGACTTTATTCGAGACACTGCGTGGTCAGTGTAGGAACTCAATGCCACGTTTAGCCATATTACCAAAGCGAAGAAACTTGAAATTATTCATTTCGATAAACTGCTACGCGTCGCTAGGTCGAATTATTTTTATTTTAAAAAGTAAAAATTGAACATTTATATTTGTTAACATGTCTTAAACGTAACAAAATTAAGACATACTGAAATTATTTTCTCTTTTGAACAACACGTTAATTAATTACATCTTAAGGAAACATCGCTCGATCAAATTTTAAATTAATTTGTCAACTTAAACAGCAATTTGGAGGTACGACAAGAAAATTGATATATGTTCTATATCGTCTATATATAATATATATTTAGAAAACAGAAGTGGTTAGAGTTCATTTTTAAAGAGAAAATCGAAACACACGTAGACCATACGTTTTGAGCATATTCGTCTTTACTCTCTTCAATTACATAGAATCTCAGATTCTATGTAATTGAGGTAAATGACATCATTTAAATAAATATAATAAATGAGTTAATAAAAATATTTCAGAATATAACAAAAAAATAAATTTTGTAGCCTTCATCATTGAAGACTACTCTATTTTTAAAAAATAGATTCAAATAATTATATCGACTACTTTTACTGAAACAGCTGAAAAACTAAGTAAGAAGGCTGAAATGTTGTTACTTACAGAAACTATGAGACATGATGATGACTAACTTTGTTGTATATCTGTCAAGATCATTTTTTTAAGATTCTGTAAGGGTAGGTAACCGTAAATGAATATCAAATATCTAAATTACTTGTCCTTGACGTTAAATAACATTAAATTAGTTTAGGGTGGTGTATGGAAATTAATTTAGTATGGAATGCGGCAATCCAACTACATCCATCCATTTCACCGAATTTGTTTATACATATTTTGACATTTTAAAATGACAATAGCCATTTCGAGCTTAATTTATATTTCTACTTACTTTGGGAATTATTATGTATGTAAATACCTTGATTAACACAATCTATTATAATAAAACAATTTAAAAACTCGTTAAAATTAGAAATGATTATAATGTTATAAAATTTTATGGAATAAAAAAGCAGTGCGCTCTTATGTGACTTGCAAAATTAACTCATATTTGCCAGGAATAAGTAAAACGAAGGAATAAATTAAGCTTCTAATACGTTCTTCATATGAAACTTAAAGCTCTAAAAATTTAACGAAAGCTCATCCGGAAACATAAAACTTTATTCATTTAAACATCGATTAACCACACACAGAATATTTGAAACGCTTGACTTGCTTCATTACGATTCGACAGGTACCATCAAAAGTTAGTACTGGCTCAAGCGTATTTCAGACACGTATTGGATGGCATCATACGATATGTCACGTAGATAATTCAGATCAATACAAATTGACCTTTTTATTACCTGATTTTTTGTTACGACTTCATATAAAAAATATAGTATTGTAAAGATCCTCGATATATATATATATATATATATATATATATATATATATATATATATATATATATATATATATATATATATATATATATATATATATATATATATATATATATATATATATATATATATATATATATATATATATATATATATATATATATATATATATATATATATATATATATATATATATATATATATATATATATATATATATATATATATATATATATATATATATATATATATATATATATATATATATATATATATATATATATATATATATATATATATATATATATATATATATATATATATATATATATATATATATATATATATATATATATATATATATATATATATATATATATATATATATATATATATATATATATATATATATATATATATATATACATATATATATATATATATATATATATATATATATATATATATATATATATATATATATATATATATATATATATATATATATATATATATATATATATATATAATTTTTTGTTATATAAATCTAAGAAAATTAATAAATTTATATTACGCTTGTCAATTTATTAGTAGTATTAAAAAAGCTTTAAATTTCCCTAGATGACTGAGTGTAACATAAGGGCTGGACATATACCGCTAAATATCTTTTTTTCATGGAAGAAGCTGTTTCTTTCAACTGTTAAGTTTGTGGAAAGACAGAGAACTTGTATCATTGGTGTAGTGTATTTGTAGCAGAATTTCAAACAGATTTTTGAATGATGTGGGTCATTGCAGTAGTGCTCCGACACTTTGGATGGATCTTACTTTGGATGTTGCTAAAAAAAATATTATAAATACATAAAAATAATTTAATTTTTAAAAATTGTTATTATACTCTATTATATATAATCTTGCGTACATATAGAGACTGAGTAACATTTACATTTAACTAACCAGAAAAATCACTACGAGTTTAGATAAATTTACTGAGAGGAATTATAAATCCTATAACTATATATGTAGTATTTTTAAGTTACTTATAATACTTTTAACTTTTCTACAATTATTAAATTGATACACCACCATTCGTTATCGACGAATATATTGAAAAAATATAAATTATCTACTAATTATATGTTACTGGCACATTATTGTATGAAATCGTTGGAAGTAAAATTTTTCCTACGATTGGCAAATTAGTGCGAAACCATCTACAGATATCGAATGCGGGGTTTTACGTTTAATTTAAGAGTTAGTCAATACTTGCGTATTTGGAACTTCTACTTTTATCTGTAACTGTGTGATTCTATAATATCAAGAAAGAAGATGTATTAAGCTAATGTATTTACTACTTACGGTAAGCTGAAAGGACTTAGTGTCAAGACTCTGTGGTTCCTTTTTTGCATAAATTTCATAACATATCGAATGGTGCAGCTACTAAAGTGGGAAAATAAAAATATTTTCAAAAGAAGTTTACACTTTGTCGGTCTTGTGTTGATTAATTTAATTTTAATTTGTAAATAAAATTGAACTCTTCATCTTAATTTGTTATATTAATTGAATAGTTAATATGAATTTGTGATTTGAATTGCTTAGTTAATTAATTTTGTGATTTTAATTTGTAACTTTACAATTTAATATTTACATGCCTTATGGTAGAATGTACCTGGAACTTACTAATCTATCTGTACACTAATATTCTGTACCTACATTCAGAGCAAATACATATTGTTATTACTATTATAAGTTACGCTTTACCCCTAGAGGAGCAGGCAGAGAGAACGGAGCGCCAGCGGTTCCTGCATATCTTTGTAACATCGATTAATTATTTATGTATGTTATTTCATACAAATTCATAATAAAGCAGAGAACAGTATTGGAATACTATGTATGAGTATGTACTTTGTGATTTATAAAAAATAATATAGTAAATATATAATAATAATAAAATAAACAGAAATATATGGTTGTTTTTATAGGAAGTTAATATATTTTTAACAATGGCTAAGTTTTATCAATAATTTGAAAACTTTAATGTTTCTATAAAATTTTATTGTATGTTATTTAGAAAGTTGTAAATTATACCTAAACTTTAATAGTTTACAAAACAAATTTAAGTTTTAAATTATACATTGCTTTTCATAATTATATACTTAAGTTTTTGAGATACCTAAAGTGCCTACCTCGTATACAAATGTAATATTTATATTTACAAAAAGTTCCATGTTGTTCCTATGACAACGAATATGTATGTATATATATATATATATATATATATATATATATATATATATATATATATATATATATATATATATATATATATATATATATATATATATATATATATATATATATATATATATATATATATATATATATATATATATATATATTTATATTTATATATATATGTTGTATGCATAATTTGATAACCCTTATCAAACATAGTCATCTGCATTTGAAGATGTCCCGATAACAAAACAACTGTGTTTGTCATTTAGTAATTAGTGGCAAATTTACAATGAGTATTATATACGCTAATTATCTGTAATGCAGTGACACGTTTGTATATTATGTATTTATAATAATATTAAACGAGAACATACTCGCTGTAATTATTTTTTGTTATAGAACTTCGATCCACCCAGTAGGCGTAATGTTAATATGTACTACTTAGGATGATAAAGTAGAAACAATTGTTTGATCAGCAATGACTTTTCTCACTCAACATTGTACATCTCACATTTATGAGATAAGTGGGGAGATTTTTTTAAGTTAAAATAAGCATTTCATCTTTTTCAGACCCAAAAAGACAATGGATATACAAGAATAATATTTTCTTTTTTTCATTCACCTTAGGATCTAATTTACAGTATTAATTTATATACAGTTACTACAATAAACTTTTTAAAGTCTAATTATATAGAATTCTACAAAAACATCTAATTTTCTACTTAAAGAGGGAAAAGTTGTGTCATAACATAAAATTTCATCTACTAAATCTGGATGAAATTAAAAAACCTAAAAACAAAACATTGATTTACAAAATATCTGCATAACGTTAAATTTATCATAATTATCAACAATAATTTATAATAAATTACATTAAAATAACGAAATGCTATGACACTGAGGAAATTGGATACATTTCCACAGTTCACCCTTTTCAGGCTTACAGGATATTACAAGGTATATGAAAAGCATATAGCTATGCTAATTAAATTAAGTGGTGTTTATAATATATAATGCCTTCAAGTCGTCATTGGGTCCTTTTAGTAAATTTTCCATGTGTTTTTAGTTTCACTTTAGAATTTTCAGGTATTTGTAAAACAAATACTTAAAAGTAAAGCCTTTTTCTTTCTTCACGATTCTTTCAAAGATAAGTTAGTATGGAATCAATATAAATTGTATTACTAGTACGATAATTACTAGTGTATGTAATAATTTGTTACAATTGTTATTGAAAAAAAAAACAGCTTTTGAAATTAATGGCACTGGTCAGCAGAACTGCCTCCTCAATAAGGTAAAATGAAGCGTAAACGTACCTTTTGATTACTATAAATTAGAAGTTTCATTTTTCTTAAGCTCTATTAGACTTACAACCTGAATTTTTAATATTAATTTAAGTTAATAGGTGGATAGGCCGACGGATGGGTAACATAGGTTAATATAAGGTTGCCTTTTTCCTGCTTTTTACGAAACTTAATAAAATAATATATGTATAATTTATTTAACTACATTTATCTTACTGCCAAACTAGTTGCTAAATAATAGATAGAACTCTTGAAAATACATGGTCCAATATGAAGTAATTTTAGGAATCGCTTTAATATCTGTTTCTAGTAAAAAATATCTTTGTTCAATTTAAATTTTCCGTTGAAACAAAAAAATAATTCAATTACATTGTGAATTGAATTCAAATTGCTCAGGTACGTTTGTATAATATTTTTACAGGTTTATCCAGCGAACATTTCACTAAACGGGACGTAAAAGAACATAACAAAGGCTTACTGCTACGGACATTTTACGTCGTAGGTAGAACAGTGGAACGATATAGGGTTGACTATTTGAAATATATAAAAGCCAATTATATTAGTATAGAAGAAGAATTTAATTTAAAATTTACAATTTAAAAAAAAATATTATTATAGGAGAATTTTCCACTTCCTATTCTTGCTCTGGAACAGAAATAAAAAAATCGGCGTTAATTTGAATACTGTAGAAATTGAAATATATCTTGTTATTTTAACCACTAAATTATAACAAAACACTTTACGTGTCCTTTTTGTGGGATGCGAAATATAGGATTAAATGTGAAGATCTCAGAACTTCGTTCTCCAAAGTTAGTTAAAGAAAAGAACTTAATTAGAGTTTGAACTTAAAATCTTTGCATTTGTAGTCAGATACTACTCTATTGCGCATGAATGGACTTAAAAATTCTATATCTAAATAAACGCTTGCATGTTGAAATAATTTCTTCAGTTCTGATTCAAAACAAACAAAATCCACTGCTGTCAGAGGATTTGTAGTAAAAATGTTAAATAGAGAAAGCTTTTGCAAATAAATTAAACAAAATATATATTTTTAAATAAATGACTTAAATTCAATATCTCTTATAGTATTTCAAAGTGTTATTAATAATTTATTTGGCTTTACGCTTTGTTTTCCATTTATATGAGTGTAAAAAGAACCTAGAATTAGGAAACTAGACGAATTCCAGAGAGTGAATAGAGTGACAGAGCTCTACATCACACTTTTTTTAACTAGAAATAGCCTAATAAATAAATTTGCGTCAATTTTTACGTCTTTTAACATAAATCTAGTGCCGTATGTATATAATTAACATAGTATATATAATATATGAGTAAAAAGTACGCTATAAATCTTAATAATTCTCGGCCTCGTTAAAAATTATGCTTGCGTTGCTCATATCGGTACATCAGTCCTACATCACGTATATCTCCTCAAGTCACTCTTAAAATGGCCGTTTATCGGCGAGTTGATTTTATCGACAATAACTTGCCTTTATATCTTGTTATTTTTAAAAGAGCGGTAGTTTAGAAGAAAATTTTACTATCTTAATAATTAAACTTATATATCTTGGCCGATAGCTTGAATATCTTTTTTATTATTTTTCTTTATTACGTAATATTATTACGTATTTATACGGATACGGATATTAAAGAAATATGCTGAATCTTGAATTATTATTAAACTTTTATTGGACGGAGAAAATACTATAATCTAAATAGTCAAAACTAACAAATTTTTTATAAACTATTTATGGACAATATATATTTAACTGCAAATCTGACATTTATTATGTTAAACTTCAGTTGAGAAAGTGATTAACTTTTGTTTTTCTCTGTCTTTTTCAAGACAAACATCAGTAAAAGAAAATTATATTAAGGGTCGGAATTTATTAAGCACATTTCCTCAAAAACCTAATATCTTGACATTAGGATCTCTCCGCTTATCCAAAGCTGTGAAGTATGAAACGTCTTTTTTATTAATTTTCTTTTTTTTTCCTTTTTCTCACATTCTTCCTACCTACCTTCTTCTTTCCTTCCGTCTTTTATCTTTTAATCTTTTTTAACTCACATATTCATAGGCAAAAAGCGAGTATATACAGTTAAAACCAACGATCAACCCTGATAAAAACTCCATTACATGAATAACAAATTTATATTATGCACTTACAGCAATATGAAAATGAATATGTATTTCAACTTAGTTAAATATAATTAGATTTTAGAGCGTCTGGAAATTTTCTGTTAAGAAAATTTTATCTTGATAGTGCAGAGCTACTTTTAAGATGTGAATTAAATGATTTAAGACGTTTTTGTACGTTGGCTCTCGTGGTAATACCTTTTTACACTCTACACAGTAGAATATACAAAGACAATCTTTTTTTTAAAACACATGGTTTCTTCTTCTTCTCGCCCAAATTCTATATAGTTATATAATTCATTCCTCCGAGTGGGAACCGAACCCATAACCGTTTGGATCTGTATTTGACTGTAAAATGAGAATGTTTTTAATTCGCTAAAACAGGAAAGTAAATAATTTTCAATTACCTGGTCTGCTATGGGAAAGCGTCGGTTTAAATTCCGAACGAATTAATTAGCACTAAACTCCTTTTACCTACTCTGCTAAATGCAGGGAAAAACGCATAAATGAAAAATTTTTATATGGCGATTTTATACCCTTTTTCACTCTTCTTCCACTTTTTATGGTAAGATAAGTAAAGAATTTTTTTTTAGCTTCACGCTTTATCCCGCACATAGCAGGGAAGGCAGAGGGAACTGCAGGGACTGTGGGAACCTAGTGTTAAGACACTCAGTTGCTTAGTCCCTGCTTTCTCCGTCCCCACTTTCCGCCCTTTTTGAGGCTTTGCGTGTTGAGTGGCGGAACTCAACGCCGCGATTTGCCTAGTTTTCAGAACGAAGAAAACGGAAATAGAAAAATCCATCTTTCTCGACTGGGGATCGAACCCAGAAACCGTCGCGATACAGGCAGACCTTGCACCTCTGCGCTACGACGTTTTTTTTTATAAAATTTCTATTCCTTACTATCAGTCCATTTTTCAGACAGTGTGTCTTAATGTTAGACTTATGTCCACTGCAGCGTCTGTATATTTCATTTTTGGCAATAAACTCGTAAAATGCTGGAGGAATATTCATATAGTATTACAAAAACAGCGTTTTGACCCCTGATTATGTGTTATTGCAATAAGTTTAGGTTGAGTGCAAAATATTATTATGACGATATTATTTTAAGTTATAACAAAAAAATGTATGTTAAGTTTGTACCTCGTTTGTAGTCATAAAGTGAAGACTTCTATGGTATATGTCTGTCTTCTAAGTACAACCTACAATAACAATTTTTGCCATTACTTAAGTGATATTTATAAGAAAATCATGAAGAACTTCTATGTTGTAGGTATAAAAATTCAAACCAAACGCCATGCAATATATAAATACGCAGGTATACAAAAAGCATGAGAAAACCAAGAAAGTCATTTATGAAATTTTGTTACATAGGACGAGGTTATAGTAATATTGGATCACTCCGCTCTCTCTACTAAGTCTGGTGGAGAATAACTGATAAAACAAAATAAAAAAATCGTTCACAAAATTTCGAACGCACTTACAACTTACACGTGTTCATATTTTTTGCGTGCGTGAAGATATATCTTCACGCTTTATCCCGCACATGGCAGGGTAGTCAGAGGGAACTGCAGGAACCATAGAAATCTAGTGTTAAAACACTGTGTGGCTTAATCCCTGCTTTCTCCGTCCTCGCTTTCCGCCTTTTTTAGGCATTGCATGTTGAGTAGCGGAACTCAACCCCGCGCTTTGCCTAGTTTCCAGAGCGAAGAAAATGGAAATAGAAAAATCCATCTTCCCCAAGTGGGAATCGAACCTACAAGCCGTCGCGTTTACAGGTATACACTACTTCTCTGAGCCACGTGTACATATGCTGTTTGTAATTTATAATTTCTATGAAAATCTAAGCATTCTGTACATACGTATATCAGATGTAACACGTTGCCATTATGTTATGTAAATACGACAAAAACACACTGGAGACGCGACAATTTCTAGCGAAGAGCCCGACGACTTCCACGTCCCATTTCCTAAGCTTCCTCCTTCCTTAGGGGAATGTTTTTAGAGCACTTGTCATAAAATATTTTAAATCGCGTCAATTTGTAGGAAAGTTGTATTTTTGTGTTCATTTAAATAGTGGCGTTAATAATGATGAATAAATAATTTTGTTGACATTTTATCCTTAATTTGAATTTTATTATGAAAATGTTGTAACATGAAGTATTATAAAAATATAGGAAACTAACAAGATTTTTTTATATCGTGAGATCATCTTGATTGTTATAGTGATTGATAGCAACAACATGGTTGAGGATTTGATTTGGGCTGTTGAAAGGACCGTCTTGGGGCAAAGGCATCTGCCTGTAAAACGCTTGTGTTCGATTCCCACTCAAGGAAGATGGATTTTTCTATTTCCATTATATATATATATATATATATATATATATATATATATATATATATATATATATATATATATATATATATATATATATATATATATATATATATATATATATATATATATATATATATATATATATATATATATATATATATATATATATATATATATATATATATATATATATATATATATTTTTTTTCGCTTTGAAAGCGTTAGGTAAAGCGCGGCCTTAAGTCCCGCCAATCAACACGCAATGCCTCGAAAAAGGCGGAAAGCAGGGACGGTGAAAGCAGAGACTAACAACAGAGTGTCTTAACACTAGGTTCCTATGTTCCTGCAGTTCCCTCTGCCTACCCTGACGTGTGCGGGATAAAGCGTGAAAATATAAATATAAAAAAAAAGAAATTAATTATTTATATTATACCACTTCCTTCTCCTCCCCCTCCTCCTGATAAAAATCAAAATTATCTAATAGATATAAATATCCAAATTATCTAGCAGATATAAATAATAACTATCAGCTTCTTTTTTCTAATAAAAAAGTGCAACAAACAAAAAAGTCAAATTTAAATGAAAATTCAACGTTCAACGTTATAAGAGTACTCGCTTAACGATAGCTTCGTTAATTCGATTATTTCATCCAGAAATAAGCTGTACGTATAGAAAATACAAAAGTATTCACATTTTATTTACATTTCCACTTCTATTTTTACAATTAGTGCGAAGTACGTAGTTTGGAGAAGATTAAATTTTTAGTTATCTTTTAATTGTTTTCTATGGATTTAGTTTTTCATTCAGTTCGATTTTGTTTGAGTATCTTTGAATATAAGTTTTTATTGGGTACATACAAACATAACTTCACGCTCTATCCCTAGCGGGGTGGTCAGAGAGAACGGAGCGCCAAACGCTGCGGTTTCTACATACCTCATTATATCTGCATACCTGTCTATATTATTGGGTAAGAAATATTTAATTATGTTCTCTTCTACTAACATTAAAAGAGTGGAAATGCTATATATTGAGGTGAAAATTTTTAAAAACATACCATGTTACCATTACTAGCTACACACCATTTTCGGCGTATTGTGAACCTAGTTCTTTCGAACTATTGTTGAGTTATGAAATTCAATGCTGCTTCTTTTATTATTACTAAACGAGGAAAATGAGAATAATTTTAAATTCCCTGAGTGGAAATCGAACCCAAAATCAAAACGTTTACAGTCAGAAACTGAGCCACTGCGACACAATGGTTTATTATTTAACTAAATTACTTATTTAATAAAATTACTGCAATAACAGTTGTGATTAATTCCTTGTAATACTACACTACTAATTAGTTTTAAATTTGAAATCCACCCACATGAGTCCTTATATTTCAAATATCTATTTTTCACTATACAAATTATTTCAATATTGTATTACGCAATGAATTTTTTTTATTGCACCTGTACGTTCATACCGTATATAGTTGAGAAGATGGAAGAATCTTTTACCTATTAAAACTAAAATCTCCTTAGCTCACACTCTTCTTTCAATCCTAGACAATGCTGATTTCTGCTATCTCGACTTATCTCAACAGCTGCTTAATAAAGTTGAGCGGCTGCAAAATCTTATAATAAGATTTATTTTTAGAGTGAAAAAATATGACCATGTGTCGCAGTTGCACAAACAACTAAAGTGGCTGACGATAAAACACAGACGCAACTTACATTCCCTCACTCTCCTTTATACCATCTTCTACCATCCTGTTACTCCTTTGTACATCAAGGAACGCTTCAAGCTCTTGGTGTCAAGTGCCACTCATTCTCAACACCTTCGTTTCCGTACTAACAACATCCTAGAGATAACTTTGTGCCGTACAAAATGCTATGGCGACTATTTTACTGTTAAGACAGTAAAACTTTGGAATGAGTTGCCACTCAAAGTAAGAGAGTTCAAATCTGTAGCGATATTTAAACGCCGTCTTATACAATACTATCTAGAACAATCTATAAGCTGATAATCTCATATTTATTCAACATACACGTAAGTGAATAATATATAACTTTTTATGTTTTTATGTCTATGTAAGTTTCTTATGTAAATTTGTGTATATATGTATATGTAAGTATGTATGAATATATGCATATGTATATATGTATATGTATGTATATATGTATATGTATGTATATTTGTGTATGTGTACATGTCTATATGGCTATGTCTGTATGGGTATGTAACGTTTATTAACAAATTTAATTTCATTAAACATAATGGTTGCCTGTAACAGATCGCTTACAGCGAAAAGGCTCGCTTACAGCGATATTGTTAGAAAACTGTTAAATTTTGTTATTGGGCAATAAAGTATTGATTACCTAAATTCAATACAGTGGCACTTTAATTTACCAATTTGATAAAATTAAAAAAAAAAAATATCCTCGAGCTAAAATTCAACTCACGATTATCTAATTTAAAATAAATCTTTTCCTATTTTGCCACTATAGCTTCAATGCGATATACTTATATAAAGTTAGTGTATATACACTTTAAAACGATTTAATTTCCTTTACAATAGTACTACAGCTAGTCGTAGCACTGATTAAAAGGATGAAGTCAAAATACCTTAGAGATTACAAATCAATTAATGATTCTGAATCGAAATAGAATCCAATTTGAGTAGCGAGTGAGTGGAACACAAACTAGGCGAATATTACTGCCCACTCGGACTGAGCTGGGCTTATAGTAGATTTTGGTTGAAGTACAGTCATAGTTTCGTTATAGTTGCTTCAGTTCACTGATATTTGAATTTTAATTAGTTTTATCTAAAATAATAAAGGTTTAGAGTGAGGTAGAAAGTAATAAAGTTTCTGTTTTAATTAATCAAATTTGAAATAATGGGTCATGACTCAGCGGCATAACGTCTAAGTGTAAATGCGAAGGTTGATTCGATTCGCACTCGAAGAGAACGAATTTTTTACTCCCTCTGATGACAATACAACGCAGCACTGTTCTGCCACTCAATAGAATATGTTTCCAAAGACAGAAAACGGAGTGTCTTAACATAAAGTTCCCCCTGCCTATCTTGCTATATGCGAGACACAGTGTGAAGCTAAGAAATATATTATTATATGATTAGTGTTTTAGTATTGTAATGTCTTTTTTTGTAGAAATCTTTACTTAAGAAATACAAGAGAATAAACTAATTGGCATTCTATAGATTCACTGTCCAAGAGGACCGTCGTGGCGCAGAGGCACAACGTCTGCCTGTAACGCGACGGTCTCTGGGTTCGATACCCAGTCGGGGAAGACGGATTTTTCTATTTCCATTTTCTTTGCTCTGGTAAAACTAGGCAAAGCACGGCGTTGAGTTCTGCCACTCAACACGCACTGCCTCGAAGAAGGCGTAAAGCAGGGACGGAGAAAGCAGGGACTATGCAACGGAGTGTCTTAATACTAGGTTCCTGCGGTTCCCTCTGCGATTTAAGAACTTAGTTCTGTAGGTAGAGGTTAGGTAGAAACCTAACCTGAAAAGCTAATAACTGTTAAATCAATGTAGAAATAGATACTAAAAATTTTACTGTCGTATCTATTACTTTTTATAAATATGCAATACTAAGTTCAAAGTTCATGTTGTCACATGACAATGTCGTTGTGAAAAGAAATGTCTTCTTGTTTTTTCACAAAGTTTTAGACAACTCTAAATTAAAGCCAAAGAATCAATGCCGCAACTGTAGCTTTCAAACTTTATAATTAGTAAATTTCAACATTTTTCGTAGACTTTTCGTTATTTTTATAATCCCAAGAGACGTAATCGACACGACATTGAAACGACTTTGTTCTAAATGAATTGCCTGTTAAATATTTATATATATATATATATATATATATATATATATATATATATATATATATATATATATATATATATATATATATATATATATATATATATATATATATATATATATATATATATATATATATATATATATATATATATATATATATATATATATATATATATATATATATATATATATATATATATATATATATATATATATATTATATATATATTTATATATACATAATTCTAAAGAATTCGAATCCATAAACAGGTAGACTACAGTACAAACGTGCAAAACTGCTCAACCATCACAATTTATATTGTAATTCAAAGCCAGCTTTAATGAGGCAGTCCTATGAATACCACCAATATATCGGAATGAATCTAAATAACGCACATACATAAATATCAAGTAATGAAAACGTTTCACGTTGAAATTGTTAGTTTCTATTTGAAAACAGTTCAATTAACTAATTCTGAATACTAAATGCGCTAGTCGCTTTTAGATCGAAATTTTGTATGCATGAGTTTAAAATTCATAAAGGTAAATATTAACACATTTGTTGAGTAATTTTATTAATTAATTGTATGGATTTTATGATTTTTACTTTTTTAAATAAAAATGTTATACAAAAACATAATTGTTCTAAATTTTTTTTTTTTTTTTTTTTTTTTTTTTTTTTTTTTTAGCTTCACGCTTTATCCCGCACATGGCAGGGTAGGCAGAGGGAACTGCAGAAACCATAAGAACCTAGTGTTAAGACACTCCGTTACTTAGTCCCTGCTTACTCCGTCCCCACTTTCCGCCGTTTTCGAGGCATTGCGTGTTGAGTGGCGGAACTCAACGCCGCGCTTTTTGCCTTAGATGCCAGAGCGAAGAAAATGGAAATAGAAAAATCCATCTTCTCCGACTGGGGATCGAACCCAGTAACCGTCGCGTTACAGGCAGACGTTGCGCCTCTGCGCCACGACTAAATTAGATAGCATATATATTGTGATATAGGTAACGGTGCAATATGGCTATGGATTCGAATTTATCAACATTAACTATATTACTACTATTATGTATCTGATCATCAATACTGATTATAAGATCTAATCTTTACATTACTTTTTATTCGAAAAAACTTGTCAAAATATATAACTCAGTGTTACGTTATAAAGCTCTAAAATCTCTAAGCACTAGGTATTTCAAAGATTCCTCTATAAATACTAAACATGTGTCTATTTACAATGCTATAACGAAAGCTCGACGCTTTGAAGGAGACTTCAGGAAGCGTAAAGGAAATGGGAGAAGGAAGTCTTACGCCGTCTCGCGGGGAAATGACGCACTTTGTCGCTTGTTTTTGTCTTAACTAGGGATAAATGAAAATATCTTGTGTATTGCAGTAGGTTGTTATATTTTTTTTAATTATAAAGCTTAAACGTCATTTTCATGAGTTTTTAAATTTTAATCCACACTAAACAAAGGAAAAAATTATTTAAGAAAAAATATAAAATATTGAAGTTATCTTTTACCCAAAATTTTGAAGTAGCACGATAGTAGTCACGTTGTGTTCAAATTCTTTATAAAAAAATCAAGCGTTACACTCAATTTTTTATGCTTTCTGTAAGTATTTATATATTTTTTAATGTTCATGAAACTAAAGAAAGAAAACTGTCGTTGCAGCTAAAAATTGAGTGATGAGAATCGAACCCTTTGGAAACCGTCCAAGAGGTAGAAAAATAATTTATTAAGAAATTAGAACTAGCATACTAAAGCACACATTTCGTTATTTCCACAGCAATGTACCACTATATAACGCCTTTGTTAGTTATCAAAGCACATCCGTGTTTTATGCACACTACATACATCCGCTAATCTACTCAGAACAGAATATTGGATGTGGAAATGGTATACATATGAAGGCTTACGTTTACACTTGAATATTTACGAAACGCTTGAATATTTCTACAATTCAACCTGAGAAATACTATATATTTATTGGACTTCTAATCAAAGGATGTCCTTTGAATTTAAATATATTTTTGCTTTACCATTTTAAATCTAGAATTACTTTAGGTAAAAAAAAATCATTACAATACAAGTAAGCTTGATATTGACATCATATTATGTTATTTTATATTCTAATTCAACTAAAAGCAAATCAGGACGAAAAATGAAGTTAATTAATGCTCCAAAATAATTTGAAACTGAACTTTGCAGGTTGCCAATGAGATCTAATGTTTAGAAGCTGCACATATTTTGTTTTACTTATTTCCATAGAAACACGTTGACTTTAACGTGCCTCGACTTCTTTTGTCAATACAAAAAGTCCGTCATACTAAAACATAGTTATGGCAAATATGGTCTTTTCTCAAATGTTCAAGATTTCTTATATCAATAATATATTCTTAAATATTTCTCTTTTTACATATTTGCTGTTTCAAATAATATGTCACGCTTAGCAATTTTTACTATTATTATAGTATTTATTATTTCTATAAATTTATAGAACTGTTTCTGTATTAAACATGCAAGTTCTCAAAATCAATTTAATTTCAAAATATCCTATTATCTCAAACTTAATAACTATATAGTAGTAAAATAAATCAGTAAAATCAATTCAGCTATTTCTAAAATTAACGAGACCAAATAGAAAAATAAAAATTACAAACAAAAATTGTCATTGTGTACTATCTATATTTATAGCTTCATGCTTTATCCATACAGAAGGGGTAGGCGAACAGTAAGCCACAGGAACCGTGGAAACCTAGTGTTAAGACACTGTGTTAAGTGGCGCAAGTCAATATCACGTTTTGCCTAGTTTTTAGAGCGAAGAAAGTGAAAATATAAAAATTTATGTTCCCTGGGTGGGAATTGAACCCACGAACCATTGCATTTACAGGCAGCACGATGGTCCTATTTTTTACTATATTTATATTACTTCTTCATACCTTATCCCGTACATGGCAGGGTAGGCAGAGGGAAATGCAGGAACCATAAGAACCTAGTGTTAAGACAGTCCCTGCTTTCTCCGTCCCTTTTCGAGGCATTAAGTGTTGAGTGGAACCCAACGCCGCGTTGTGTCTAGTTTCCAGAGCGAAGAAAATGGGAATAGAAAATCCATCTTCACCGAATGGGAATCGTTTACAGGCAGACGCTACGCCTCATAACATTATAATAGTATTATTATGTTTAACACTACTAGTATATTCTATAACTCTATGATCCTGCATCGTTTCATATATAATTAAAATTTAGATAACAATATCAATTACTTAAATATTCTATTACGTTTATCGATGTGCCTAATAATATTCTATTATCATCTACTCGCTTATAGATACCTTAATGATCTTCTACAGTAGTATTTCCCTACACTTACCAGATAAGGAAAGAGAGAAAATGTAGTATGAGGACTAAATCAACAGAGATTTGTGCCCACTTCTTAGAAGATGTTTTTTTTATCTCTTGTTTCTTATCTCCACTCACAAATGAATTCCATGCTGAAAAAAACGATAAGCGTTATACTCGTATACTGTGATGATCCGCAACAGGTAGGTCAGTTATGACTACCGTGGCGGAGCATCAGAATATACTACGATTTTAATCTAAATCCTTTTTTTTCTGAAACGATAGTACTGACTGGCCTTATATAATGTCTTTAATATTAATGTAAATCCTATTCAGCACAAAAATCCTGTTTGGCTTTGAATAACTAGTCGACAGAGTTGTTAAGTGGTGAAACTCAATGCCACTCTGCTCTGTTGCTAGCGTCAAGAAAATAAAACTAAAGCGTACTCTTCTTTACTGGGAATCGAACCCACAAACCAACCAGTCACACGCTCTACCTCTGTGGCACGACGGCCCCAGTTGCTTAATAGTCACTTAATTTTAATTGCTCTTTCTGAGTATAATTCGCATAGTATCAACTATCTCCTAATTATGTTCATATATACTATTCCTTGAGACATACAAATTAAGCATTCGCATACATTAATATTACCTGGTTAATAATTCGCAAACCCTTTAATTTGGTATGACGTTCACGTCGACAATTGTTTTGTTAGTAATTAAACGACTTGTAGAATATCAAATTCAGATTTGGTTTACCTTCTATTGTTAAAGGTTTATATTACTGACAGCGTTTTGTTTAAAATGTTGTAAAATTTACACAGTAGCTTGTTTTAAAAGTTTTCTCTCCTTCTCTCTCTTCATTTCTCAAATATTGTTTCTTTAGATGTCTGTCACTCAAAATTCTTTTTCCCAGAAGTGGTTATAAGCTTAAATTAATATGAAATACTAAAAGTTTCTATTCGTTAATAAGATGTTTGAAATATATAAGAATGAATACTCTATTTGTGCCGCAAATTATTACTTTTACATAGACAGGCGAACTTGGAACACTATAGAGGTGTATCATATTTTTAACATTAGTTGGTAATTATATAGTCATTTCATACAATACTTATGTATATGTCTTTTTGCTTAGAACATAGCATTACATTTTTAACATGTTTTTTATTATTTGGAGTTGCAGGAAGATAAAGTGAGATGAATTTTACTACAATCATACTTGGTAAATATACGTGAAACAGCTAATAATATAGAGAGCTCCGGCGATAAAATCAGAGCTGGAAGATTGAATACGGATGGACAGTTTAAGTTTTTTAGGTTTAATCCTGACATACTCGGTTCAAATTCTTCTTCTTCTAATAAGAATCTGATGAACGCTGGAACGTCTTATATTAAAACAATCTCGCTTATTTCTATAGAAATTTTAAGAAATTTAAACACCTAAAATGTTTTAGCAAAGCGTGCTATTAGCCAATTGTTGCGAAAAGCCAATCATATGTTAATTCATGTTTGCTAGTGTTCTTTGCTCATGAACAATGGCAGTACCATTACACCGTAATGTGTCTTGCGAAAGTCAAGTCGATGGTTGTTCCTTTTAACGTAGTTGACTTAGAAACGTTTGATACGCAATCAAGATTATACGCGTAATTCATAAAATTAAGAAGTTGTCAGACTTTACGTTTTTGTTAAAATCACCACACAGAAGAATCGGTATACTAGAATCAACTTGCACGAACGGTAGCACGTACTGTTGTGAACGTACGGACCGAGTCCTTGCCATAGTAACATTCCAATATCCTGCATACTAGCTCATGGATGAATATATACAGCACCGAGTATAAACTTGAAGCTACTATTAGCGGTGAAGCAAGTAACGTCAGTCATGCACATGTCACCCTTGTAAATCATAGTTCGGCGACTCATCGTAACGTTACCGGGCGTTACACTTTTTCATGAGTGACTCCGAGCCGCAACTTAATTTAAGACGTTGTCACGTCAAAATAACGAAATTAACATTATCATTAACATATTTGGCTGAATTTTTGTGTACTGTAACAGGTCAATATATTTCTACAATCGACAGACATATGATGGAAAATAAAATATTTTATTGTACAAGTTCCTTATAGGTTCATTTTTTATTTTTTGAAGTACGAACCCCAAAAGCATACAAAGTAACAAAATCTATTTAATAAATTTCAGCTGCCTTTTTCCCTTTTAAATGGAAATGGAAATGAAATTTAACAATATAGAGAAAAATACTTTTTTTATGAAATTGTATCAGATTGAGTTTACTGATCACTACACTACATATTGTAGTTTTATTGTAGGCTTTACTTACCCGGTCGAACCTGACTTTTAAAATATATTTTTTATTTTTAAACTATATTGTACATACATATATTGTTTCATCGATAATTGTCAAAAAGAGGTAAGATGGTTTAAAATTTCGTTTCATCAGAAATAATATTTCTGTTGTATCCGATATACGTAAATATATGAACCTGTCTCCAAGCAAATTGGCGGAGCTTATCGCCGCGCATCATCTTACTAAAGAAATTATATAATTTAACGAATTGGAATTGAATAGATAACCGTCTTGAGTACATTCAGAATACTCTCCAAACACAACGATAGCTTCAAAGCTCATTTGTAAGCAGAATATTTTTTATGAATGATTCCTACATAATATAAGGGTATGAAATATGAAATGGAGGCCTCGACCCCCATTTTGTGTTTTCACCTCAACTAATCAGTCATCAAAGCTGACTCCGTCTGAATTGTGAATAAAATATCTACGTAGATATATGTTTTTCAGTATGGTGTGTGGTTTAAAAATATGTTTAAACCTCTCTCAAATAGAAATTTAATATTTTCTTGAATATTCATACTACATACATATTCCACCGTCGTGGCGTTACTGGGTTCGATCCCCAGTCGGAGAAGATGAATTTTTCTATTTCTATTTTCTTCTCTCTGGCATCTAAGGCAAAGCGCGGCATTGAGTTAAAAAAAATATATATATTCATCGTGTTTGACTGCATCATGCCAGCTAGCTTGTATCGTTATATTTTTTATAGCTCCACATTTTATCCCAGTCATAGCAGGATAGACAAAGGGAAACACCATTGGATCTAATGTTAAGGCACTCCGTTGCCTGTTTTCTGCCATTGAGTGATGAGTAACTGAACTTAATGCCACACATGCCTTGTTGCTAGAGAGAGGAAAATTGAAATTAAATTATACATCCTTCCTGAGGATCAAACCTTCGCGTTTACAGGCAGGTGCTTGGTCTTTATGCCACGACAGTCCTCCTTAAATATAATTACTACTTCAATATCGTATAGTTGATCAATTTATTTTAGTAATAGTGTCAATTTTAATATTCACTGAACTTGGAAAAATAATTATTAAATAATATCTCAATGATTTTTACTACCCTACTGGGATGGAAAGCGTTAGATCCCATCACTTAATACGGTGAAATCTTAAAATCAGACAAAAGGTGGAATCCAGCACTTTTTCACTGGCATTCTTGTACAGTCTTTGTCTTGTCTTGACCTAGTACAGGTCTGATTATTGTGTTTCTTATGGCATCCATTAGGTCCAAAACTACTACTAAGGACATATGAACGTCCTTGTTGCATTTCCGTAAAATAGAATACAATACTGTTGTCACTTGGACCACATTATAAAATCCTTCAAATTACTAGGGCTATAAGTGGCGACAATTTGAGAACACTCATTTCCCTTCGTCCTTGCATTGAGTCCCTGACTGTGGACTGGAGTACCTACAAACGGCAAAAAGTGTAAATCAGACCGTAACCTATAAACAACTTTTTATTTATTCTTGTTGTAAATTTGTGATTAAAACGATTGATTGTATTGGTTTAGTAGTTAATAATGATTCTTTAACCGAAGCTTGTGGTTATAATTCGTAATAGTAATTTGGCATTTCACATATTTTTTTAATTTAAAATTTTACCCCTAGGGTTACAGTCAAACAGGGCAGTAGTGCTCGTTTACCTATTTCGCGTTGTACACCATCCCCCAAGAAATTTTTATGCTTTTAACGTGATTTTTTTTTTGTATCATGGAGATTTACTTCATGGAAGAAGACGCTTAATTAATCACTGTTTTTATTGCACTTAAAAGTGAGAAAAATACAAATAAATTACTATACCCAGCTTACTATACACGCAATATATATGATATATAAATAATATTCAAGGATTCTAAGTTGAGAAGGACATGTTGAGTCAAAGTTAAGGATGATACGTTACACGATACCTTAGAAACCATGTCGAACGAAAATTGCTATTACACCTTGCTATTACGATGCCAGATATGAAAGCCAATAGATTGACCACTGAAAACGATAACCGTAGAAGATGAGTAGCCTTAGTTGGAAAGCAGATAGTGCGGTAACAATGGATATGATTGATGTCTACCAGATTAGGAATAACAATATTAAAAATCTTAGTAATAATAATAAGCCAAAAAAAAAATTAAACAGTATATTTTTAATAGAAACCAGACTATTCAGTCATCTAATTAAATTATAAATTTCATTACCTTACAATAGTAACTTGTTAAAGAAAAGGTGATTCGTGCACATTTTCTTCATCATCACGGCTGTACTTTTAAATTAGAGTTGATAGTATAAAGTTTGTGAACGTGCCGGAACATAGTACTGACGTAATTAAATCTAAAACAAAAGTAATTACAGTTCAACTTTATTCAAAGTTTGTAAACCCTGCACAGAATATGTATTTTGACCAGAAGGTCTTTGATAAATTGACATAATTTGTGAACAAAATTACATTTATTTTCATTACGCAAATTGCTGTTTGTAGGTAGTTCCGGGGCCCAATGTGTATATTCCTTTTGAACTTTTCACATTTCTCGTGTTTTGATGAGTGGGCAGAGAAATATAAATAAAATTTTGTGCTATATTCTCCATTTTTAACTCATTTAGAGATAATGCTTTCGTGTTCTGTTTATGGCAGAAAAATTTTTTTCTAATATTCTTAGGTAATTTAAAAATTTAAATTATTTGCACCACAACCTTTGCACCACAAAATTATTTTCATTAGTTCTGGAACATCCATTTCGAAATCCACTTCATCCATTTAATTCACATCCTTGTAAAAGGAACTTCTTCCTAAAAAGTCTCGTTACTGCCGTGGCCTTGGCCACAGCAGATAGGGGGTGGTTATTCCGGATGAAAGACTTCCAGCAGCAGCATGCATGCAGTAAAGTTGCAGTGGGCCCTGCCCCCACTACTTATGTGATGCGAAAGTCCAGGTAGTAATGATATTTGACTAACGATAATGATGAGGCGGAACTGCCTCAATCACTATTGTCCGACGGCCGATGATGAAAATGCCTGCTGTAGTGGTCTCCCTACTTAAATAGTACTACTACTTATGTACTAATAGTATTAGTAGTTTGGATACAAATAACGTTATTAATATCGATGCACCCTTTAAAAAATAAAGTGTTTTTATAATTTAAAACATTACTCAGAATATGAAAATTTAATTAAAACTTAGTGGTGTAATTATAACTTACAATGTAATATTTATCAGTAATGAATACAAGTACTCTTAATATATGAGAATTTTTGTATTGAACTGATTCTGACCATCAATTATAGGCATGTTAGGTACATATACACTATATTTGTAAAATATTACAATTAGATTATAAAAACTGAAGAAAAAACGTAAATATCAGTCAAATTGTATGAATAAAATCTACAAGATGTTGTGTTAGAGTCAATAAAGAGGTTAATTGAATGAAAATTAATACTTAAATCATTATTGCTCAATGAGATTAGAGATAGAGATAGGCTTTTTTAATTATATTCAAAGCCTTTAAGCCTTTTCATAATGATATTAACGTGGCCAGAATTACGGTTGTTATGTTATATTATCTATATAGAAGAAATCTAAAACTAAGCTACTTTTAAAAATTTTTCGCTGTGTACCGCATAAAATATAATCTAGTGTTAAGCCACTCCTGTCTCCGCTTTTCGCCTTTTGAGATATTGCGTGTTGTATCTAGAACTCAACACTGCACTTTGTATTTATTAGAAAAAAAAGAGAAAATATTAATAGTTTGTTCCCCACGAATGGTTATCAAATCCAAAGTCGCAAAGTTTCGTTTAAGTTTAGTCCATAACTTGCTTTGCACAACCGTCCCAGCCACGACTATGATATTGACATCAACTTCCTATTTAAAGATATAATAGCATATTTATTAATGCAACCTAAGTCCTAAAAAAGGAAATTCATATAAAAAAGTATACAACCTCAACCCCGAGTGGTATCAAATTCACTACTATCGTATTCAAACTGACAATTCTCAAATTCACCAATCGTATCGGTGGTACAAAAATGATACTTTTAATTGGACTTTCTGTTTTAAATTCATTCTATTATTTTAGCACGCACTCCGCTCTGTCCCGTGAAAAACCTTGCACGTGACCAATTAGGGAAAAGGGTTGGTATTGATTGAATAAGGTACCATTGTTTGTGTACGTTCTTATTTTTGACTGTGGTTTACGAAGTTGTTTGACGAGTTCAACGTGTGATAAAGTATATATTTACTTTGAAACTAGTGTGATTGTTGATTATTTTAGGTAGGAAAGGGTATGTTGAAGACCAATTTATTGAATTTCTTGGACTTGGTTTATAGATATATATATATATATATATATATATATATATATATATATATATATATATATATATATATATATATATATATATATATATATATATATATATATATATATATATATATATATATATATATATATATATATATATATATATATATATATATATATATATATATATATATATATATGGACATATTTATGTAATTGCGGTAAATTTAGAACAAGGTAAAGGGGTAATGGGGTAAGATCTGCTTTCAACTTAAAATTAATAGTTGTATATTCCTTAAGCTTAAATAAACTTAAATTTTCTATATATGAAATTTATCCAATTTACCTTGAAAACATAATAAATAAAAAACAGCTTAAAACTTATTTTTTACATGCAATATATTATGCATCATGCTTACCCTTAAACCTAACATCCTTATTTTATAATCTACTTTATATGACACAGGTTGAGCTTTTAATAACGTCACAAGATATTAAGCTTGAAAATTTCAAAACCTGGAGATAACTCAGCTAATATCACGCACAAAGCTTTTATAAAACACCAAAATAATGAATGCTAATTGGGCGTACGCAGGTACTTCATAAAAGCTCTCTAGACGCGTAAAACATTTGATCCAGCTTCGTACGTGATAGAGGACTTGTAGGGTTGAAATTTTTTAGCACCTTTTTTAATATACGTGTTAAAGGAATTTTAGTGGTAATTCATGTGTTTGTGGATTGTTATCTACTATTGATAGGAAATGTACTTCAAGATATTCTTAAATTTTGCTATTTTAACGTATTTGAGATATCTCAGATTAAAAGAAAAAAAATCAACATAAATTCGCTTTAGCTTCACGCTTTATCTCGCACATAGCAGGGTAGGTACATAGAAAGAACCGAAAAATATGAGCGACAAAAATTGAAAATGAAAAAATTCATCTTCTCCGAGAATCGAACACACAAACTGGCCCTGATGACACAGAGGCGTAGCGTTTGAAAATACGACAGTTTGTGAGTTCGATTCCCACTTGGGGAACTATATAAACATTTCAACGGAAAAATATGAGAACGTTTGGCTTGCTAAGGTAAAAGCGCATGGACAATTTCCAAAAGGTGTGAGTTCAAATGTCGAGTTATGTAAAATAGTCTAAACGTCTTCCACTAACACATAAAATAGGATTAGGCTAATTAATTAAGTTAGTATATTTATTGTGTTTCTTAAAAATTATATACATCTAAAATGCTATAAATTATACGAAGGCATTTTAAAATCCTTATATGATAAATATACAAAAATAGGGGTACTTAATACTTGACTTGACACATCTGCTTGGTAAAAGTCTTTTATTATCTGTCGGTATTGATTCTAATATCTTATTTTAGGTATAAACTAATTACTTAATACCTGAAAGTAGTTAGTTAAAGTTGTAATAAAATAATAATGTAAGCACCTGCATTTAATGTAACTAGTACTACAGGTAAAAACTTTGGAAATCGCAAAGCAATTTATCAAAACTCCGATTTCATCCTTGTTAACCTTCATCAATCCGTTTGAGTTGGCCCAATATTTGTAAAACATTGGCCATAATCCAGACGAGCGACAGGTAATCAAATAAAATAGGGCCTCCAATCCTTCAAGATTGACGAGAACCCTTTTGTTTTATGTTATATTAAGTTATAGTATGGAGCGAGCTATGGTGTAATGAGGGCTAATAAATATATAAAAAATCACTATATTTGATATAGCGGTACGTATAAATGCAGAAGTACTCTAGTTTTATTACATCAATTGATCGATCCGCAACGAAGAGATACACAGGATGGTAGATACCAGCGAGGATATTACAGTGAGAAAGAAGAAACACGTGCTCAGATGGCTTGAGCAGCTCGACAAAATGATTGATGAAAGCATGGTAAAAATGGTTTATGAAGCAAAAGTTGTAAGAGAGGTAAGGGGAGATCTTGGTTGACTTTAGAAATCACAGTATCGAAGACATTAGAGGAACGTCACGTAAACATGAGTACTCCCTGGAGAGCATGTATGAAGGTTAATGACAGTGGACGAGACGTAAGAAGTATACAGGGACGGTAGCGCTCCGATCCCACTGACTATTCAACTGGGAATGTATGTATGTATCGTTTCAATTATTGCCCATATATATTTTCGTAATGAGTTATCATGTTTCTTAGTTTCTAAGTATGATGAGGCATAGCAATAAGTTATTGAAAGAAAGGCACATTATTTTAACCACCAATTGATTGGTGTAACACAACTAAAAAATATAAATTCAACGTTTTTCTCTTGCGCCAAACACAATATAAATGGGTGCCATTTTTTTTTCACTAACTATCGGACCAACAGCCTACATTGGTCAGCCATTGACGGTTACAGTGCCGATTTAGATGTGGATCTAACGCGTTGGTTTAGCAAAGCGTTAAAACTTTTGTTAAATTGCTGTTATATTTATTTAGGATCGTTTTTCAGGGATTTAATAAGTTATATTTATGTATACGTATAAAATTCTACATATTTCGAATAATTGAATAATTAGAGGACTCGTGATGAATGACAACATGTGAGTAAAAAATCGATGTTAAAGCGAACGAATTACTTTTTATTAGTTACCGTTCTCATAAATTCTTTACAATAGAAAACGTATGTAATGTAAACGTAACGTTTGTAATTATGCAAATAATTTAATACAATATTTATTAAAATGACTTTTGATTTAGATTGTGTTAACTTAGACGTTAGATTGTTTTTTTTTAACGAAAGTTACAAGGAACTGTTGATATTAATTTTAGATAAATTTCTCTACAAAATCTTAAGAAATTTATTATATCTTGGTACTGCAAAAAATATACATCACTATTTACAGCTGCCACAGACCCCTAAATGAAATAAAATCCCTTACATCCCTTCTATTATTTTATACAACATTTTTAAGTACATCAAAACCAGAATAATAAATAAAACATGATCACTCATAAATAATACATTCTATTAAACGAAATATTACGATTAATGTTAGAAAAAAACAAACGTATCACATTAAAGAGTACTTGAATTACCCTAACCGCGTTTGTAAGCGGCTACAGGATTTACTGAATAAATAGGTGTCTGACTTAGAGAATGAATGAATAGCAATACGTCAGAGACGATTGGGCGCTCGACGATAAACTAGTGTTGGGTTTACGATTATATCGATGTATGCAAATGTTATGTTACTTTATAATATATAATTAGGAATTTCTTGTAAAAAGAAAGTGGTCAAAATTGACAAAGATTACTAAGAACTATGGCAAAGGTCCGTATATATATATATATATATATATATATATATATATATATATATATATATATATATATATATATATATATATATATATATATATACGTCGTGGCGCAGAGGCACAACGTCTGCCTGTAACGCGGCTAACGCGACGGTTTCTGGATTCGATCCCCAGTCGGGGAAGATGGATTTTTCTATTTCCATTTTCTTCGCTCTGGCAACTAAGGCAAAGCGCGGCGTTGAGTTCCGCCACTCAACACGCAATGCCTCGAAAACGGCGGAAAGTGGGGACGGAGTAAGCAGGGACTAAGTAACGGAGTGTCTTAACACTAGGTTCATATGGTTCCTGCAGTTCCCTCTGCCTACCCTGCCATGTGCGGGATAAAGCGTGAAGCTAAAAAAAAAAAAAAAAAAAAAAAAAAAATATATATATATATATATGGCAAGCAAATATACATATATTACAACAGAAAATAACACAAAATATTTTTAGAAAACACAAGTGGTTTCGGAATTGCATTCAATATCACTAATCAAATAATAACATTTTAGAGTTTCTTTCCAATACGGACCTTTGCCATAGTTCTTAGTAATCTTTGTCAATTTTGACCACTTTCTTTTTACAACAAATTCCTAATTATATATTATAAAGTAACATAACATGCAAATGTTATGTTATATTATAATATATAATTTATATATATATATATATATATATATATATATATATATATATATATATATATATATATATATATATATATATATATATATATATATATAAATATATATATATATATATATATATATATATATATATATATATATATATATATATATATATATATATATATATATATATATATATATATATATATATATATATATATATATATATATATATATATATATATATATATATATATATATATATATATATATATATATATATATATATATATATATATCGGCGCAACAATGGCTTTGACGTATGACGACACCGCAATATTCACTTTCGGCCGCATCTCGGTCACTATTGCTGACCGCCTACAGGTAGCTTTGGACCGACTGGGAAAATGGCTCACAAAGTGGCGCATTGAAGTCAATCCTGACAAAAGCACTTCGGTGTACTTCCCAGTCAAGAAGACGGATTACATGCCCAACGTTCGCCTCTTAGGCAAAATCATTCCCGAGTCGAGCACGGCTAAATACCTAGGGGTAGTCCTAGACAGCCGATTGTCATTCAAAGCCCACATATCGTACGTTCGTAAAAAAGCGAATTACGTGACAAGCCGTCTCTATCCATTGATATGCGCTAAGAGCAAGATGTCGCTCAAGAATAAGATTCGCCTGTATACGACGTGTATCAGGCCAATCTTCACGTACGCCAGCATTGTGTTCGGACGCACAAATCTAGATAGGCTGCAAATACTGCAGAATAAATTCTTGCGCAGGGCCACGGGTGCGCCGTGGTTTATGCGCAACGTAGACATACATAGGGATGCTAAATTAGACTCGGTCAAGGAGCTATGTAGGAAACTCTCGAGTAGTTATTTCGCGAAAGCAGCAAATCATCCGAACCCGCTGGTGGTAAACGCCTGCGTAGATACATATAACAAGCCGCGCCGTGTATGGGCCCTGCGAAGGCCCCGCGATTTATTAACCGACGATGCTGACCCCATCACTAAAGCGAACGACGCAAAGTATGTAGGTAGGGCTATACACTTTCGCAGACGCACACGATACTCACACCGTCCCCGCCGGTGGAGACGAGGTCCTTACTTTTCAGTGACACGACCGCGCCTCGGCGCAGGCGGAGTCCAAAAATAAAGTCCAAAAGGGCGTCAAGTGCCCTACCCAGTAGGGAATAAAGTCCTCCACTACAAACAGTGTACGCAAGCATGGTACGAGTCTCGCAGGAGACGCCCTTGTGACACTGTGCTCTTACTTGTTGGTGCCACTCCGTGGTAGCCAAGCCAAGGTCGGAGCTCTTTTAGCTCGGCCTCCCCACGCCAAGGTGACGCTGTAGAGGCCGCAGGGCCAACAGCATACTATCCATCCGAACGAAGACGAAGAAGAAGACGAAGTTGCATGGTCATTCCTACTGTAGACTTTGTGAAGTGAAGACGTCTCTTTCGGAATAAAAGTTTATAATTTGGAAGTGTTTATTATTACTATGGAGAAACCTATTAGTGATGAAGAAAATGACGTCAGCATTGCTGACGTCATTATTTTTAAAAACAACTGTGGACCTGGAACTTCGTTATATATTTATATATATATATATATATATATATATATATATATATATATATATATATATATATATATATATATATATATATATATATATATATATATATATATATATATATATATATATATATATATATATATATATATATATATATATATATATATATATATATATATATATATATATCTATATATATATATATATATATATATATATATATATACATATATATATATATATATATATATATATATATATATATATATATATATATATATATATATATATATATATATATATATATATATATATATATATATATATATATATATATATATATATATATATATATATATATATATATATATATATATATCTATATATATAAAAATGAATTGCTGTTCGTTAGTCTCGCTAAAACTCGAGAACGGCTGAACGGATTTATCTTATCTTGGTCTTGAATTATTCGTGGAGGTCTAGGGAAGGTTTAAAAGGTGAGAAAAATTCGAATAATTGCCGGAATTTTTTTTCTATTTCCCATACAAATGTTTTCTAAATAAAATGAAGAGTCAATTTGTAATTTATTACCGCTACATAAAGTTCAAATTCGCGTGCGCGTTGGAGGATCGCGTTCTGAAATTCAACAGAAGTGAAAATGAATCACGAACGCGACAAAATTGCATAGTCTCAAAATACATAGTGGTCGGCTAACTTCAGCTAACTTCAGTTGTTAATCTGTCCGATTTTTTTTTTAATAAGACTATATTGAGATCGAAAGATAAATCTTAAGTTTTTTCACAAATTAAATTATAAATCTTAAGTTAAATTTCTGAACGCAATCATAATATTTGACATTGATTTGACAACCAACTAATATGTCAATCCATCCTGTCGCATTTCAGAGCATGGAAAAGTATTACGATATTATATCTATCTTTGTGGATACGTGCGCGAGAACTTTCTTTACTTTGGTGATCCTATGTGATAGTGACATTCCAAGTAATGTGCTTTTTTTGTGATAGTGACACTTTACTGCTAAATAAGCGGTAAATTTTCTCACTTTGATTAATTACAATTTACGATGCCGAGGAGAAGACGACCTGACTTAGGTCGTCGTAGTCAATCAAATGTGCGAAGAGCTACCACACGTGCTAACCGCACTGATGACCGGAGACAGACAGATCAAGAAAATGGTCGTATTGCTATGTCAGAATTGCGTTCTTTAGTGAGTGACAATGTAGGAGATAGGCTTAGAATGCAACGAGTTCGTGCACATCAAACACATCAACAGCAAGCTAGACAGAATGAAATTGAGCGAATCCGCAGACGCAGAGCTCCTGTGATTCTTGAACGAGCTGCATTCCACTATGATCCGGCAATTGATTATTGTGCCGACAAATCGGTAACAATTGGGGAAATGAAAACAATTTGTAAATATTGTAAGGCGTTAAAATACACTGGTGAATCTACTGGATTGTGCTGAAGGCAAAGTAAAATTGCTACAATTGGTCCCACCACCAGATCCTTTACGCTCTTTAGTTTCTGGGATTGGAAATGATTCTAAACACCAGTTGAAGCACATCCAGATGTATTTGCTTCAGATGCTCTGGGTCGCATCTACACAGTACATCCAAATAACGATGAATGTTATTATTTGTGGTTGTTGTTGGTGAATGTTCGTGGTCCGACATCGTTTAAACAACTGAGAACAGTTAATGGACAGCTGTGTGCGACTTACCGTGAGGCATGTCAACTATTACATTTACTTGAGAACGATTCACACTGGGATGATACGCTCAAGGATTCCGGTATATTTCATCGCCGCGTCAAATTCATACATTGTTTGCGATTATCATATCGACATGTTTCCCCTCGAATCCAAAAGATTTGTCTCCCGGAGGAACCGGAAAAACATTTTTAATTTCATTGCTTTTGGCGAGGATCAGATCGCGAAATGATGTTGCTCTAGCATTGGCTTCATCTGGAATAGCTGCAACTCTGCTAGAAGGCGAGCGAACTGCACATTCTGCCTTGAAATTACCACTAAACATGCATATCACCGAAACACCAATTTGCAACATCGCCAAAAATAGCGCAATGGCCAAGATCCTACAGGTATGCAAATTGATTGTTTGGGATGAATGCACAATGGCCCATAAGAGGTCACTGGAGGCACTGGACAGAACGTTGAAAGATCTTCGTGACAACCAAAATATTTTCGGTGGGGCCATGATTCTGTAGTCAGGTGATTTTCGTCAGACTCTTCCAGTTATTCCCCGATCAACTGTTGCTGATCAACTAAATGCATGCCTAAAATGATCAAATTTGTGGCAGTACGTAAAGACACTTCACTTAACAACTAACGTGCGAGTATTTTTGCAACAAGATGAAACTGCAAATGTGTTTGCGAAGCAGTTGTTAGACATTGGAAATAATAAAGTTGCAGTGGACACCTCGACCGGATTCATCACATTACCTACAGATTTCTGTCACATCACAGACTCAAAAGTGGAGCTTATTCAGCGATTTTTCCCAGATATAGCGCAAAAGTTCAATAACCATAATTGTCTGGGTGAACGAGCAATATTAGCAGCGAAAAATAAAGATGTCGAGGATCTTAATGCGACAATTCAGAATTTTCTTCCAGGACAGTTGGTTTCCTTTAAATCAGTCGACACCGTAATGAACCAGGATGACGTAATCAAATATCCCACTGAGTTTTTAAATACACTGGAATTGCCTGAATTACCACCTCACAATTTGCAGTTAAAAGTAGGATCAGTTGTCATCATGCTGCGTAACATTAATCAACCTCGACTATGCAATGGAACAAGACTGGCTGTGAAAAGACTGATGAATAACTTCATTGAGGTGACAATCTTAAAAGGAAAATATAAAGGAGAGGATGTCTTGATCCCGCGGATACCGATGATTCCAATGGACTTACCATTCGATTTTAAACACTTACAATTTCCAGTACGTCTGGCCTTTGCGATGACCATAAATAAATCGCAAGGACAGTCGTTAGAAGTTTGTGGAATCAACTTGGAGTTTCCCTGTTTCGCGCATGGACAATTATACGTCGCGTGTTCGCGCGTCGGAAAACCGTCTTCTTTGTTTATTTACGCACCACAAAGCAAAACAAAAAATATAGTTAATGAGAAAGCTTTAAATTAATTAACAGACTGTATTTTAATAATGTGTGTCTGTGTATATCAAATTTAAATGATTTCAGGTAAACTCTGTTTTCTAAGTAAGCAACATGATGTATCGAAAATAATAATAAATCTTTATGCTTTATTCAATAAATGCTTTTTTATTAAATATGGATTCGATTTGTTTGTTTTAAAATCATTTTATACAAAAGATTAGGTTTTTTATCGATGAGGCAGTACGAAGTCTGCCGGGTCAGCTAGTATATATATATATATATATATATATATATATATATATATATATATATATATATATATATATATATATATATATATATATATATATATATATATATATATATACTACCTCCTCCTCCTCTTCTTGGAAGCTGCTCAAATGCCATGCATACCCATCCTCGTACGTTCTTATAAAGTTTATCTTTATCCCTTATATCCCTTCAGTTTTTTATTTTATTATTTTTTTAGCTTCACGTTTTTATCCCGTACATGGCAGGGTAGGCAGAGGAAACTGCAGGGACCATAGAAACCTAGTGTTAAGATACTCCATCGCTTAATTCCTGCTCTCTTCGTCCCCGTTTTACGCCTTTTTCGAGATATTGCGTGTTGAGTGGCGGAATTCAACGCTGCGCTTTGCGTAGTTGTCAGAGAGAAGAAAATGGAAATAGAAAAAGAAAAATTCATCTTCTCCGACTGTAAATATCTTTATAAAAAATAATTAGAAAGAAACGAACTGACATACCACAAAAGAATTTGATTTGAAACACAGAATTTCATTTTATCCTCACTGTACCCTACGTACAAAGAAACTTATAAATGTTAAACTATAACAGATAAAATTTATACAAAAAAAACAACTCCTGCTAATGACTACAATAATTTGTACTAAACAGTTCATTATCTACAACAAGGGATCGCCATTAAGTTTATTATGTAAAGATCCAACCTTCGAACGTCGATATCGTTACAGGCATCCTTACAATATTGAGAGCAGAACGTACTAATTTTATTGGGTGGATTTAGAGCTACGATAATATACAGATAGAACCTCCTTGCTTATTTCTACTTTGAGATTTTACGAATTCACTTTACTGATAAGATTTTTGAGTACGTAATATTTCTGACGAGAAATCTGGATTTTGGAAATTGAGTAGAAAATTTTAAAATAAAGTTCTATTTAAATAAATTTAGGGCTTTAAAGATTTTTTAAGATTTCGAATGTGAAAAGTGTTGGTTGTGCTTTTGACTCTATTGACTTAACTATTGATATTTAAAAAAATCTAATCATACACCTTCTTTAGATCTTCGAAATTCACTTTTTATTAAAATTTATGTGTTTGTAAATTATTGAACATAAAATTTATTACAAAAACAAAGAATATTATTATCGTTATTAATATATTACAAAACATGTGACAAAATTTTAATTATTTTTGACACTTTAAGACATCCGGCTTATATCATGCATAATACAAGGTCAGCAGTTGAGTGACGTGACTTTCAATAAATAACTGAGTTTTATATTTATTTATACGAATAAAAACCGAAAAAAATAAAAAAAAAACAATCTCACAACCATATGGTACAGTCTTACGTTGTCGCACTCTACCATGATGGTTTCTAAATGGGTAAATACATTAATTCTTGTATTATAATTATTTTATATCTTTATTTTATAAATATTAAAATTTATTCATTTAATTCAGTCAAATAAATAACCAATACTATTGTTCAGACTTAATTTGAATATATAATAAAAACATGAGTTACTTAAAATCGTACCTAAAATTTGCTGGATTGACGATCTTACTATGACACAATAGTCTACAGTATATTAAATAATACAAACGATACTACTCTTAAAGTTATTTATAATTATTTATACTTTAAACATTTCACGTAAATATAATTTATATGTGTACGTGACGCTATTATGTAAATGAAAGTTGAGACGTGAGGATTTTAATTTAAAACGGATGATGATATTACTAGGTTAGTTATTATTAAAATATGAATTATAATCTATAATTAGTTACTTAACTTGAGCAATGCACATATTATACTTAGAAATATACTTACAATGAAATAATATAAGTTTTCTAATTTATTAGCTCTAAGTAAATGATATAGCAAATAACGACCTAATTAACAAAAAGAAAAAAACAGCCAAGAAAAACCTAGCCTGGTTGTACCTTTCTGCCACCACAATGTGTTTTAGATATTAAAAAATAGTATATACTTAATAATATGCTGTGTGCTCAAGCTTTGGCAAATGGTCCTTCGAGCCATACACGTTGTTAAAATGTGGAACTATGTCATCAAAAATATTCATAATATATCTATTATTTATTTTTTTTATGTTGTAAATAAAAATATCTGTAAGTTTTAATAAATTTTAAAATACATGTGTATAAATATTATTTATTTAGTACTCATCAGACACATATAATATCCCCTCCAATCCTAAAAGTTTGTTTTTAATCCCACTCAATAATATAGATATTTATAAAATTATTTTATCTTTAAAAAATACGAATGCTACAGGATATGATGAAATAAATACAAAGATTTTAAAATATAGTGCTAGTATTATCGCCTTCCCTATTTGTCATATAATAAATTTATCGTTGCAACAAGGACACTTTCCAAATCAACTTAAATACTCTTTAGTGAGGCCTCTTTTCAAAAAGGGAGATGCCACAGAAATTAATAATTATAGACCTATCACATTGATTCCAATTATATCTAAAATATTCGAAAAAATCATGTATGATAAAATTTACAATTTTATTGTTTCTAGTAAATTATTAAAATCCGAACAATACGGCTTTAGAAGAAATAATTCTACAACAAATGCATGCTTTTCTCTAGTTAAAAGTATTACTGATTGCATAAATGCGGGTACCATTCCAGTGGCCCTATTTCTTGACATGAGTAAAGCCTTTGATCACGTAAACCATAAAATTTTACTAGATAAACTATATTTTTACGGCATTAGAGGAAATGCAAATAAATGGTTGGAATCATATTTAAAAGATAGGAAACAGTGTGTTGTACTTATAGTTAATAAATATAAAATAACTCATAGATCTGATTACACTAATAAGAATATTGGAGTGCCTCAAGGTAGTATGTTGGGACCCTTACTATTTATTTTGTATATAAATGATTTTCCTGAACATATAAAGCATGAATGTATTCTCTTTGCTGATGACACAACTATTCTAATTAAATGTCAAAATCATACGAATTTAAAAGAAAAACTAAAATTAGCTCTAGTAAAAGTAATTCATTGGCTTAAAGCAAATAATTTAAAAATCAACTTAAACAAAACAAATTTTATAACATTTCAAACTTATAAAAGCAAATTACAGGCCATTAAAATTAATTTTGATAACACTGATATATTAGAAGCTAATAATACAAAGTTTTTGGGCATAATAATAGATAAATATTGTAACTGGAAGAATCATATTGAAAATTTATGAACCAAGATTGATAAATTTATATATGCATTGAGGCGTATAAGCCAAATAGTCTCTGTTACAGCAATTACAGCTTACCATGGATATGTTGAATCTTTGCTAAGATATGGTATTGTAATATGGGGTAATTCTGTGGACTTGCATGTTGCGTTTAGGACACAAAAAAATGTATAAGAACTATTTATAATATTCATTTCACTGAGAGCTGTAAACCCATATTTAAAAGTCTAAATATATTACCCGTTCCTTGTCTATACATATATGAAATTAGTATATTTGTTCCTAAAAATATTTATTTGTTTAAACGAAATTGTGATGTAATGAATACGTGTAGCAGATTTAAGGACAAACTGTATGTTCCAGCTCAACGATTAGCTTTGTATCACAACAATGTATATTGCATGGCCATACGCATTTACAACCACACCCAGAAATTGTAAAGAATTGTCTCTAAATTTATTTAAGAATTTTTGTTTTAAATTACTGATAGATAAACTGTATTATAGTATAAATGAATTTTTTAACGACAAATTTTAAATTATAAATAATATTGTAATTTTATTTGAATTAATTGACAAATAACTATTTATTTATAATGATGATATTGATAATTATTTATTTAAATGGTAAAACTATAAACTTTATATTTGTAATTGAAGTAAATTCATTAATAGTATTTTTAGTTCATTAAAAATATTTGCACGCCAAATCGGCAGAATATGTTGGACCAGTGAAAATCTTTGAAATACCTTTGTTAACCCATATTCGAGCGAATAAACTATTATTACTATTATTATTATTATTATATATATTTTAATATCATATAAATACCAATAGTCGAAAAATAATTTAAATCACATACATATTGATATAGAATACTTTAATTTTATTTGTATAACTAAATAAAATTAATTGTTTTTGACCAAAGATTTACAATAAACAACATTGACATTTTTCAACAAATATCTTTTCGTTTTTGCCAAAATAATTATATTTTATTCCAACTAAATTGTATAGAACAAATAAGATTACCATTTAAGCTGTTATTTTTTCTAATAAAGACCTTCTGATATTTTTATATATATAAAAAAAACAAAAGCTTGGCGATAAAGAAAACGTAAATTTTCAAGATGCTACGGGTAGGGTACGAGATTTCTTATCACATTTACGGGGTTAACAGATTGTTAATTAAGCTATAAGAGGGGTTGATGGGCGTAATCAAGTTGTTTTAGTATTTTTAGGATCATTTATAATAAAATCGCTTTAAATTTTTGTATTAATATTATGTAAATAAGTAACTACAAATTCAATGTATGGATAGACTATTTGTATATGTTTTTTACAATTTTTAAATATATAGAAAATTAATAAATGTCTTATATCACGTACCTATCAGAATTTTTATATAGAAGTTCGAACTCACAACACACGTACGTACTTTGCGTAGCTTATATTATTTTATACCTTCACGCGAAATGTAAAAATAACCTAGTAACAAGACACTTCGTATTCCATCCAATTTTCGTGTGAGTAGCGGGACTAAACACCACATAATGTCTTTTTACTAAAGTGATTAAATTTGACTGATTCATTCATCTTACTTTATATCGCTATATAAGTAAGATTTTTTTATATCGTTTACTTGTATTTCTCTACGAAGCTAAATTATATATTTAGGTAAACATTTTATACTAACATTGTGTATTGTATACATTAATCTATCTATTTGATAAAAGGATTTTTCGGATCTTTGACCTTAGATTTGACAAATAGCTCGTAACAATAGGCTGACCTTTTAACCTGTTCTTTAAGTAAAGTGCTTTTCAGACGATAGTAAAAATCACTGCAGAATTATTTTTTAATCATTGTCATATTTTGTAAAGATCTTCTTTAAAGAGAAAAGTAGGGGGAAGGAAAGGGGGGTGTAAGATCTGTTTTTGACTTTCTCTGCTGTCGCCATAAATTATGATTAAATTAATATTATAACATTTAAGTGCAGTCGAATACAACATGGCACAGGTAGATAGATAGTGGGTCCGATCCTCACTAATTAATTATTTCCATTAGATTCCACCTTATCGTAGCATTTAAAATTTAGACGACAAGCAAAAAGCGTAGTGAGTAAACACTAGGATCTCTCATTCTATTATACTGTATACGGGTTAAAGCCCGAAGCTAAAATTTTGAAGTAGAAACCTAAAGAATTTAAAAAAAAAATAACTACGAGTATATGTATATATCCTTCAACATTTACATAATGAAAATATAATATTATAACAATTTTTTTCCTCCATAAAAACTTATAATGGTTTTTAAAATCCTGCCGAGATACATTTAAAACTAATGTTATAAAGCATTTTCTTTTCACAACGGTCTCTATTCATGTTCGTGGAAAATGTTCTACTTGACGCTTTTATTCGATGAAAGGTATTCTTTTTTGCAAATGGTTATTTTAAATTTATTTAGGCTAAGTGCTGTGAAATATTAAACGTAGCTCCCTAGTTTAATTTTGGGCCACACATTTCACTTTGATGACAGTTTATTTTATTTTTTATTTTATTTTATTTAATATGGAAATCGAGTCTGTATTGCCATTTGCATTTAACTCGTGTATTATTAACTAATTGAACTTCTGTATGAAACTCTCAAACAGGTTTGAATTGATACTGTCTCAAATAACACGCTAAGCTCTATTAAAGGATTTTTTTTCATGATTTTCATAATAAGTCCTAGTTACAAACATGAAATGACGAAATTATAAATTAAATATTGTATATTGAATGGCGTAACTTAACGTTGTATTTCAACTAAAAGTTAGAGCAGAGAAATGTTAAGATAGTAAGTTTCAATTTGTTAATTTCTTCGAGTGGTATCAGAGCAACCCATAACCAACGCGTTTATATTCGGATCCCGTCCTATTAGAATGCCTCGGTAGACTGATTGTAAAACAATTTAATTTTACATGAAATAATTCCAAAGCACATAGAAGAAAGACATCAGCTCGAAAACAAAAAATAAACAAATAGATATTATTCGAGAAGAAAAAGCGAACTTTGAAAAAGTCGGTATCAAGAGGCGTGTGCACGACATGTCCGATGCGGTTGATCGTTTTCCTTACTTGACTCTTCTCGTTTTATACTTATTTTATTTTTAAAGCTATGTTTAGAAAATTTCTTTAATCATTTGCAATTTTATTCTATTGTAATACTGTACTTTTTTATAGGTAAGTAATTTAAATAATTCTTGATTATTAAAATAAAATGATACATATAAAGCTATAAAAATATGCCATTATATCATGGTAAATATATTTAGAATTATGATTATCATTCTAATATGATAGTTTAACTTAAGGATATTATATAATTTTCTTTCCTCACTCTGGTAAGAAAGCCGAAACCGTCGTGGTGCAGAGTCGTAGCGTTTGCTTGTAAACACGACGATTTGTGGTTTCATTTTCTACTCGAGAAAGATGTATTCTTCCATTTATATTTTCTCGCTCTGGCAACTAGGCAAAGCGCGGCGTTGAGTTCCGCCACTCAGAAATTCAGTTCAATTAATTTAACGAATTCGCAATATATATATATATATATATATATATATATATATATATATATATATATATATATATATATATATATATATATATATATATATATATATATATATATATATATATATATATATATATATATATATATATATATATATATATATATATATATATATATATATATATATATATATATATATATATATATATATATATATATATATATATATATATATATATATATATATATATATATATATATATATATATATATATATATATATATATATATATATATATATATATATATATATATATATATATATATATAATGTTTTGCGAATTCGTTAAATTAATTGAACTGAATTTCTGGAAACACCTACATACCGATTCTCCTTACAGTCATTAAAAATAATAATAAAGCGAGGTCATCCTTGCGCAAAGATGTTATATATCCACTAGTATAAATATATAATTTACTTATAGTCACATTTTTGAAGGAAAGGTAGAAAAAAGTATCTTTATATTGTTTTTTTTTGTTTATCCTCTGCAATGCGGGAAAGAGCGTGAAGCTAAAAAGAAAAAAAATAAAGCGTGTAAACAACTTGCATTTCATTTCATCGATGAATCAATTAATTTTAACATACCATGACCAAACAATCATCAGGTAAATATGGAGTAAATCAAATGTATTTCAAAGTGCACACATTGTTTTAGTATATCTCATTATATTTAAAACCTTATGTCCTACGTAATAACGTCTTTTTTAATATAGCACGTCAAAAATATCCTTTTGATTTATCAATTAGTTAATAATAATAGCTTCATTTGAAATTCACTCATATTGCTCTAAATTTAGGGATGACTTTTAATTATCATTATTAAGTTGATTGGTGGGTAGTTTAAAATCAGAGTAGCGTTTTAATATTTTTCACGCTTGTTGATTTACACGGTGAATAGCATTGACCATGTACTAGATACAATTTATATGAAATTTGAGATCTATTATTGCAGGTACTCTATTATATATGCATATATATATATATATATATATATATATATATATATATATATATATATATATATATATATATATATATATATATATATATATATATATATATATATATATATATATATATATATATATATATATATATATATATATATATATATATATATATTACAAAAAATATTGAACTGCGTTCTGCTGTATAGTAGTATATAGTGAATATAATGAACTGCGTTCTGCTACCAAAAAATATATATTTTAGGGGGTAGGGTTATGCCGCAATTGTGTAAGCGTGCTGAGGGGGAGGTTATTTATTAATTATTTACCTTATAGTCGGTTTTAGGATAATAGAAATTGTACAGTACCTTATCTTCATAATTCACAACACAAACACTGACCGTTCATGGCGCCATGGAATGTTTCACATTAGTCTTCTTCACTTAGGGTTACCTGCACCATTATCTTTTGTCCTTGTCAGGCCTAACATCAAGAGGGAATACACAAAAGGGAAATCAAATAAGGCTGAGGGAAAATCACACCGCTAATTAATACATCGATTCAGGAAGGACGCGCGCTCGCGTCGGCCGTCTCACGTGCCCCTTTTACTACTTCTCGACAACTACCCACGACCGCTCGCGCCGGGAGTTGGCACAAGACTTTAAACTAGTCGGGGTTGCCATATATGAACAAACATAGCCCCCGCCCTAAACATCTAATGTTTACGAGAAAATGGGAGTAGCTACCTAATAGGTAGACGAACTAATTTGGTTAAGGCTCTCTTTAGGATACCTGTCGATATCTTAACATCGACCACACGCACAACGTTATCTTTACCAGGATAAATTTGGGAAATGCGACCACGTCGCCACTGTAAAGGGGGTAAATTATCATCTTTTATGAGGACTAGCTCGCCTACTGTTGGAGGATTCACTGGATCAGTCCACTTCTGCCTAGTCTGCAGAGTGTATAGGTACTCTAAATGCCACCGCGACCAAAAATGTTGAGTTATCTGTTGCACTACTTGAAAACGGGTTAAACGATCAATTTTTACATTGTTATAGGGATACTCCGGCAAAGCACTAAGAGGTTGGCCAATCAAAAAATGACCAGGCGTCAAAACTTCTAGATTGTTAGGGTCATTAGATAAGGGACATAACGGCCGGGAATTTAATACCGCTTCAATTTTAGCAAAAATCGTGGTTAATTCCTCAAACGTTAAAGGAGTTTCGTAAACGACCACCGACTCTGATGATTCCTTTCTTGTCAAGAAAGAGTGAGAGTCGTCTTAGGGAAGACCACAAGGAAGCGCTACGCGCTAACGCGATAAGGATACAGATAGCTCAACGGGTAAGTTTCGGGTTTTATTTATAAATCTCACCATCGTTATCTAAGGGGTTAGCAATCATGGTTTGAGGGGTCTCTTCAACCTTCCAGAATTTCTCGATGAGACGGGTAAGGATATTCCAGTCATGGGGGGCTCTAATTCACCATAATCGGCAGCGACTGGACCGCAAACAATATAACCAAAAATTGTAGATAAAGCAGTAAGGCCGTTAAAGTTAAATATTTTATCTTGTAATAAAAGCGCGCTGAACACGTCAGCACCCAATAGTATATCTATCGGGCCAGGCTTATTATAGGTAGGGTCAGCAAGGGAAAAATCACTATTAGGAAAAAACACAGACTCAGGGAACTCAAACTCAGGATGCGTACCGGCAATCACATCTATAACCATAGCAGAGGTTGACACCTCAGGGAAGGAATTATACAAAGGTTTAAAACACAGGGAAATAGAACCACGGGAAACCACTAAAGGAATATTACCTATGCCACGTACAGGGGCACAGGAGGGGGAGATGGTCAAATTGAGGTAATTAACAACAAGATCGGTTGTAATGAGGCAACCCTGGGCACCGGTATCACATAAGGCACGCGCTTCAATAAAATAGCCACTAGCAGTTTTAACGTGTAATTTAACAGTAGGCAATAATATAAGGGAATTGGGTGCGATATTAAGGCAAGGGGAAGGGGGAGTAATACAAGTATCTAGCTATGTGGGTCTATCTGCCCTATTATAGGAATTATCGCGATATCTTATATTATTTTCAACCTGTCTAGGTTGGGGCGGAGCATTTTCTCTGGGGGGAGAAGCTCTCTGGGAATGTCGTTGGGGGGAGCGCTGGAGTTGCGAAGGGGAATATTTCTTATGCTGGCGCCCGCCCATATGGGGACCACGGGTAGAAGCAGAACAGGTACGCGGATAATTGCGTTTATTAAATTTGGAATTACAATTATAATTGCGATTAGATGAGGTGGGATACATTGGGTTACGGGAATCATTAAAACATAGCATAGTGTGATGGGATGAGCGACCGCAGGGTGAACATTTGTAGTCCCGCTTGCACATAAGAATTGAATGTTTGTCCAAACACCTATAACATAACCGGGAATGTTTTACAAATCCCGATCTATCTCTAGGATTCATAGCTCTAAATTTGGGGCATTCACGGAGGTAATGGGAAGAGGAAGCACACAGGTAACATTTTTTACTATTATTTATTACAGGTAACATTTTTTGTCTATTATTTAACATAGGGGAAGGAGGAGCCGCAAGGTAAGTATGTTTAGGTACAGTACTTTTAAATTTCGTCAGGTTAGAATCTACAAGGGAGGTGTTGCCAACGTTGTCATGGTGACGACATTCGTCTTCCAAAAAAGTGGTAAGATTTTTAAAGGTAGGTAACTCATCAGCGTCACCGCCATAACAACGCTCAAAACGGGATTTCAAATCAGAGGGAAGCTTAGTCAAACATATATGTACTAACATATAAGACCATGAGGAGACGGGTAACTCTAAACGTTCTAAACAGCGATAGGCAGTCAACAAGGGGTTCAAGAAGGCCGCGCGCAAACCTGTAAATTTATTCGAAATCTCCGGCAGGGTAAGTATCTGGGTTATGTAGGTATCAGCAAGAACCCGTGTATTGTGATACCGCTGTTTCAACAACTCACGAGCAACTTCATAGTTGCCTTCTTCAATTTTTAAATGTAGCAAAAACCGCTTAGGTTCATCTGCTAAGAATCCAACTAAGTACTGCAATTTCATTGTGGAGGTCAAATGGTGTTGGGAATCTACTACACTGTCAAACTGGTCAATAAAACTTATCCAGGAATCAGGACGTCCATCAAACTTAGGGATAGGTAAATCAGGTAATCTATTATAAGGAGTTCGCTCAGTAATATTTCTACTACTCATTCTTACGGGTGTACTGGCCATGACAGGATCAACTACGGGAGCAGGTGGGCACAACTCTAACTGACGCACCCGGAGGTCGTCTATTTTCTTATTTACTAAACGCACTTCTTTTTTTACATAACTAATTTCTTGGTAATCGATAGCCGGGTCTAACCCACCCAGGAGCACTGAGGACGCGTTTACAAATAAATTACAATGAGAATCTAAATCCTTGAACCTAACTAATAATCTAGGTATTTCAGAAGTGCCAAGAAGTTCCGAGGTATCGGCAATCCAATCGGAAACAAAGCGTACCACACCTATATTTTTTCTATATTCTGCGCTTTCCGTAAATAAGGAACATTTTACTGTTTCATCATGAGTAGCCATTTTAAATTATCAAGTAAACTAATAACTGAACTAAAATATTAAAAATTAATAAACGCGTAATAAACAATGAACCCACTACCAACGGGCGAGATCAGAAATCAAGTAAACAAATAACTCAACTAAAATATTAAAAAAATAATAAACTCGTAATAAACAATGAATCCACAACAACGGGCGAGATAAGAAACCAGTTACGGTCAGGGACGCGTCGAGTCGGCGATCTACATATATCGCAATATAACAAAATAATATGATATACAATATGACTACAATTAAGGCTTAAGCTTCATTTAAATAAAAATAAAAAAAAAGGGTAACAATAAAAGTGTAGGGATAATATTTTAAAGTAAGTTAGTTTTTAAGGAAATTATATTAAAATATTTTAACTAACTTCAATTATAATTTAAAACGGGATAGGTAATAACGTATAGGCGTAATATTATAAAATATATGTAACCATATTATGTGTATTTATTATATTTTATATTTAATATATAAAATTATATTCAATATCTATTTATATATTTTACACATTATACATTCACCCTACACAATTATATATTCAATATTATATGTATAAAAATTTCATATAACATTATTTTTTAAACAACTCGATGCGAACACGTTTTAAAAGGTTAGGAAATCAAATTATATTGTAATTATGCGTTAGGTACCAAATTAAGAGCCAAAATACCAAAACGGGAGAATAACACTGTAATCAAAGGGACTCAGGGGCATGAAACTACGCTATAATCAGGGGGACTCAGAGGGATGAAACTATGCTATAATTAAGGGGACCCAGAGGGATGTAACCACGCTATAATTAAGGGGACCCAGAGGGAAGTAACCACGCTCTGCTACCAGAAATGTATAAATATATTTTAAGACAATAAGCATTATAAGACTGTAAACGTGCTATGAACACTTATAATGTTACGAAATAATGTCAATACTGAATATTTCCAATAAAAGCTATTTTCTTTTACTTATTATTATTTTTAAATATTCTTAGAGTAATATATAATAAGATAATAAATATACGTAGTAGTATATGATATTTGAAATATCATCCTCTACCCTAATATAATCGTTTGTTCTATTTGAATTTACAAATCTTAGTTTAGGTTTTTTTAATGTCTAATACTCTACTACCAGTGCCTTAAGCTTAATGACACATACCAAAGAAATATACTGACCAGCTCAAGAAACTCAGTGACCTATTTATTTATTAAAAAACTTTTTTTTATAAATCTTTTTAATACTTTGAGGACGGTCGTGGCGCAGAGGCGCAATGTCTGCTTGTAATGCGACGGTTTCTAGATTTGATTCCTACTCGAGGAAGATGGATTTTTCTATTTCATTTTCTTCGCTTTGGCAACTAGGCAAAGCGCGGCGTTGAGTTCCGCCTCTCAATACGCCTGTAATGCCTCGAAAAAGGCGGAAAGCGGAGACATAGAAAGCAGGGACTAAGCAACGGAGTGTTTTAACACTAGGTTCTCCCTGCTCTTGCAGTTCCCTCTGCCTACCCTGCCATATGCGGGATAAAATGTGAAGCGAAAAAAAAAAACTTTTACTTATCAAATAAATTATAGAATATGATGATAGAATAACAAATTCATTCGCTGTAATTCTTAGGCCCCTAAATTTCAAAATGTCTTCTCAAATTAAAAAAACAAAATGCCTAAAACCAAAATAAAATTTGGCACTGACTCTCCTCTTTAACTTGGCAAAGAATATCTTGGCGTTTTTACAAATTAATTAACTTTTTGTATGTTTTTAGTGTAAATATTATATCCACTATTATGTTAATGGGTGTGGCTAAGTGAATTAGTCTGTATATTTTAAATTATCAGGTTCATTTGCATTATGATCCATTTTTAATTAAACATAGAAGAGAGCATAAAAAATCTTTCAAGTATATTCAGATTTGCCTCTATTAAAATTACTTCTATACTTACTTTTTCATTTTCTTCGTTCTTGTTGCTAAACGCGTTGTTTAATCCCTTCACACAAAAACTCTTCGAAAGGCAGAAAGTAGAGAACAGAGTGTCTTAATACTAGGTTTTTTAATTCTACCTTCGCCTCTGCCCATTGAATTGTGCGTAACATATTGTGAATCTATAAGAAAGGTAGAGGTAGATAAAGAACGTACGTCGTATACTGTACGGAGCATTAAGTGTATATTTTATTAATAGGTTCAAATCTCACATGAGATTTCACTCTGTTTGTTCATATATGGCAACCCCGACTAGTTAGGGTCTTGTGCCAACTCCCGGCGCGAGCGGTCGTGGGTAGTTGTCGAGAAGTAGTAAAAGGGGCACGTGAGACGGCCGACGCGAGCGCGCGTCCTTCATATTAGATAATAGACAAAAAATGTTACCTGTAATAAATAATAGTAAAAAATGTTATCTGTGTGCTTCCTCTTCCCATTACCGTATTACCTCCGTGAATGTCCCGAATTTAGAGCTATGAATCCTAGAGAAAGATCGGGATTTGTAAAACATTCCCGGTTATGTTATAGGTGTTTTGACAAACATTCAATTCTTATGTGCAAGCGGGACTACAAATGTTCAACCTGCGGTCGCTCATCCCATCACACTATGCTATGTTTTAATGATTCCCGTAACCCAATGTATCCCACCTCATCCAATCGCAATTATAATTATAATTCCAAATTTAATAAACGCAATTATCCGCGTACCTGTCCTGCTTCTACCCGCGGTCTCCATATGGGTGGGGGCCAGCATAAGAAATATTCCCCTTCACAACTCCAGCGCTCCACCCAACGACATTCCCAGAGAGCTTCTCCCCCCAGAGAAAATGCTCCGCCCCAACCTAGACCGGTTGAAAATAATATAAGATATCGTGATAATTCCTATAATAGAGAAGATAGACCCACATAGCTAGATACTTGTATTATTTATATTATTGCCTACTGTTAAATTACACGTTAAAACTGCTAGTGGTTATTATATTGAAGCGCGTGCCTTATGTGATACCGGTGCCCAGGGCTGCCTCATTACAACCGATCTTGTTGTTAATTACCTCAATTTGACCATCTCCCCCTCCTGTGCCCCTGTACGTGGCATAGGTAATATTCCTTTAGTGGTTTCCCGTGGTTCTATTTCCCTGTGTTTTAAACCTTTGTATAATTCCTTCCCTGAGGTGTCAACCTCTGCTATAGTTATAGATGTGATTGCCGGTACGCATCCTGAGTTTGAGTTCCCTGAGTCTGTGTTTTTTACTAATAGTGATTTTTCCCTTGCTGACCCTACCTATAATAAGCCTGGTCCGATAGATATACTATTGGGTGATGACGTGTTCGGCGCGCTTTTATTACAAGATAAAATATTTAACTTTAACGGCCTTACTGCTTTATCTACAATTTTTGGTTATATTGTTTGCGGTCCAGTCGCTGCCGATTATGGTGAATTAGAGCCCCCCATGACTGGAATATCCTTATCCCGTCTCATCGAGAGATTCTGGAAGGTCGAAGAGACCCCTCAACCCATGATTGCTAACCCCTTAGATAACGTGTGTGAGATATTTTTTAAAAGTACAACCTCCCATCACACTGACGGTCGGTTCATTGTGAGGCTCCCCTTCCTGAACGATCGACCTACTCTTGGAGAATCTAAACCTACAGCTATCCGTCGTTTCCTTGGCCTCGAGAAGCGTTTAAACGCGGACCCTAAATTACGTGATAAATATATTTCTTTTATGCGTTAGTATATTGAGTTAAATCATATGAGTGCTTATCCCTTCCCTTTACCCAGTGAACATTACTTTATTCCCCACCATGGTGTCTTTAAGACCGGAGACACATCTAAAATACGTGTTGTTTTTGATGGTAGTTGTCCCTCGTCTAACGGTATCTCACTTAATGAATGCCTACATAGTGGTCCTAAATTACAAAAGGACATTAGTCTAATCCTCCTTAACTTTCGTAAGCATGTCGTTGTGTTTGTGGCCTTAACCCCACCAGTGATGCATTTACTTACCGTTTTTCATTTCAACCTTCTGAGATAGTCACAAAGCGCAAGGTTTTTTCCTTAATAGCCAGAATTTATGATCCTTGCGGTTGGATATCCCCTGTTGTATTAAAAGCAAAATTATTTATACAGAAATTGTGGCTGTCTGGCCTTTCCTGGGATGATGTACTTACCCCTGAGCTCACCCTAGAATGGAACCTTTTTATTAGAAACTTTGAGTGTGTTAAAGATATTTTAATCCCACGGCGTATTTTTACTGACAGTTCCTTTTCCTATTCCATACATGGTTTCTGTGATGCCTCAGAATCCGCCTTTGCCGCAGTAGTGTATTTAAGAGCAGAAAATCCTTCAGGCCAGTGTTCAGTTCATCTCCTAATTTCTAAAACTAAAGTATCCCTATAACAATGTAAAAATTCATCGTTTAACCCGTTTTCAAGTAGTGCAACAGATAACTCAACATTTTTGGTCGCGGTGGCAGTTAGAGTACCTATACACTCTGCAGACTAGGCAGAAGTGGACTGATCCAGTGAATCCTCCAACAGTAGGCGAGCTAGTCCTCATAAAAGATGATAATTTACCCCCTTTACAGTGGCGACGTGGTCGCATTTCCCAAATTTATCCTGGTAAAGATAGCGTTGTGCGTGTGGTCGATGTTAAGATATCGACAGGTATCCTAAAGAGAGCCTTAACCAAATTAGTTCGTCTACCTATTAGTTAGCTACTCCCATTTTCTCGTAAACATTAGATGTTTAGGGCAGGGGCTATGTTTGTTCATATATGGCAACCCCGACTAGTTAGGGTCTTGTGCCAACTTCCGGCGCGAGCGGTCGTGGGTAGTTGTCGAGAAGTAGTAAAAGGGGCACGTGAGACGGCCGACGCGAGCGCGCGTCCTTCCTGAATCGATGTATTAATTAGCGGTGTGATTTTCCCTCAGCCTTATTTGATTTCCCTTTTGTGTATTCCCTCTTGATGTTAGGCCTGACAAGGACAAAAGATAATGGTGCAGGTAACCCTAAGTGAAGAAGACTAATGTGAAACATTCCATGGCGCCATGAACGGTCAGTGTTTGTGTTGTGAATTATGAAGATAAGGTACTGTACAATTTTGTTATCCTAAGACCGACTATATAAGGTAAATAATTGATGAATGAGCTGCCCCTCAGCACGCTTCCACAATTGCTGAACCAACTCTACCCTCTATTCAATGTATATTTTTGGGTGGCAGAACGCAGTTCATTGTATAATACTATATACACACTCATTTACATATAAATTAAAGATGACTCTTTATAATGTGTGAGCGAGATAAGTCAAGTCTCTAAGGAAACGGAGGTTGAAATTCAGAGAAATACAAAATGCTTGTACGTAGCTAACTATGTAAAACGGGTTAAGTTGTAAACAACTTATAGCAGATGAGGGTTCAGGAAATTGCTACAAAAATAAAAAAAAAAATCTTTAAAGTCTTTTTGACACTTTATTATTTTTTCGGTTCTTTAATTATTGTTAATTGCTAACAGATTATCACTATTATTATGTTAAAAAAAATATAACAATTGTACAAGATTATAGACATAGCCCAAAAAACTAAAACATTTGGATGGTATCCAGCTTGAAATGAACATATTTTTTTTAATAAATCGAGTTTCAACTACATGTATATTAAGAGTTTCTTGTCTTTTTAAGTAATAGGAAACCTAAAGCCCCTGAGCTTTTTCAAATAAGTTATGCCAGAGCTTTTAATGCTAAATAAATGTTGCTAAAGTGAGAATACAAATATATTTAAGGCAATACAATCGAACAAATAAATTCAACACGAGACTGCAGACTGGCCGTATTTGTCGTGCCATGAATGTAATTTACAACAGATTTACTTGATGCATGGACCAATTCCCTTTGAAGCTGTATTCTGGATAATATTATATACGTAATATACATATAATTAATATTTTGTCGCAAATGTTTGATGAATATAATATGTATACATACATATTATATTCATCAAACATTTGCGACAAAATATTAATTATATGTATATTACGTATATAATATTATCCAGAATACAGCTTCAACTTGTTTCAGTTTGTTTTTAGAGTAGTGAATACATTTATTAAAAATTCATTTCATAATATTAATCATATATATATATCATATATATATATATATATATATATATATATATATATATATATATATATATATATATATATATATATATATATATATATATATATATATATATATATATATATATATATATATATATATATATATATATATATATATATATATATATATATATATATATGTATATATATATATATATATATATATATATATATATATATATATATATATATATATATATATATATATATATATATATATATATATATATATATATATATATATATATATATATATGTCAAGATTAGGCCCTTTGACGTCATAATATATTGTTCTACACTTTCCGCCTGAATTTCAGATACAACATATTGTGTAGTAGATATTAACACTGCATATTTGGAGCATAGAAGTAATAACTTAGCTTTCACAATCACAACATTACGGTCATAGATTCCACTGTGCTAGATGGCGTTAATTTTTTTTTATTTTATAGAAAATATAATGCATTGCTTAAATATTTTTCATGTTTACTGACAATCAATCAATAAAGAGCTTTAACTACTTTTGCATCACAAACATCCTTTAAATACACATATCAAATTTAAAAACGAATATATATTTTAAATATAAGTTTATTAATAAATCACAGTCGATAATAAGAATTTTCTTTAATGAGAGATAATATTCACATGAGCGATGATAAATAATTCAATGTTTTGCTACCATTGGGAGCATCGGCACGCATGGGTATTGGATACAGAATAACGCTTTAATAAACAAGTATCAAAATTTAAACGGTTTTTTGTGGGGTGTATTCTTAAGTTATTCGTTTATGAAGGCTTATTTGTTTCTTTCTACGTTTTTGTTTTTTAATTACTTTGATGGCTGTAAATTAAATAATTGTAAAATTGGATATTGGAAGAAGATTAACAGCGGATGTATTCAAATGATTACAAGCATCATTTTTAACAGTGCACTTATTATATATAGTGCGTTTATTGCATTCTTTTAATATTGTAAAAAAGAAAATATATATATATATATATATATATATATATATATATATATATATATATATATATATATATATATATATATATATATATATATATATATATATATATATATATATATATATATATATATATATATATATATATATATATATATATATATATATATATATATATATATATATATATATATATATATATATATATATATATATATATATATATATATATATATATATATATATATATATATATATATAAGTATACAAAAAAAATGTGTTTTAAAGTCCTTGGTATTTAAAAAAGTATTAATTAGTTTTATATATCTAAAAAAATTATTGTGCAAAAAGTTAACTCCATTTCCTTTACAGTTGTCACATGACTGTCGTTGGATGTGAAACTTAGACAAAAAGAGATTACCTGTCAACACGTACGCTCGGATTAAATATTTTTTGTATTGGTTCTCAATAAGCCATGGCTGCAGAGGATTATTAATTAATAAAAGGAGAATATAATTTATGTTTCAAACGATAGGATGCCTCTGCTACGGGTAAAATAACAGGAAACAAAGGCAAACTGATATTGAGACACTTTTTCATTACCTGTCTGTTAGACAAAGTACGTTACTATATTTTACCAAATAACTTCCAATGGGTGAAAGGTGGATAACGAAGTGATATTTCAATAGTTCATTATGAAATTCCTTTAAACATGGTATTTTCAGATAATGGAATAAAAAACTAGATTGATTTTTTTTATTATTAAAACCCTTTATTATTATTTAAAAATTGTTGTGCAAATTATGATAAACGTAGATTTTAATAATAAATTCCATAAAACACACACCATGACACAGCAAGAGATTGTGAATATGATGATTGTTGGTTGCCACTCAAGGAAAATAAATTAAAACTTTATCCAGTCTTGATTACAAAACATAAGGCAGTGTTGAGTTTTGTCAATCAATATTGTGTGAAAAACCTAATAAAGGAGAACGTAAGTTCTGAACACTACCGGCTCGTGCGTACTTTTCTCTAATACTCGTAGCTTATTGCTAGTTAATTTTTTTTGTTAAAGGTCAAGGTAAAAATATGAAATACAACTAATAAATACTTTTATTTTGTCTCATGATTACGAAGGGGAAGACCGAGATTGCGGTGGTTGAGCGTTGTCACGAACAACATAAATAGCTGCGATCTGGAGGAGGAAGATGTCCATGATAGAGCGAAGTGGAAGAAAAAGAGCAGGAAAGCGGACCCCGTCACAAGACGGGATTAATGCTAAGAAGAAGAAGAAGAAGATTTTGTCTCATAATTATTTCTGGCTTTAAATTTTTAACCTCTTATTTGTATTCGATCAAAATTACTATAATATATGAATATATAATATGTTCATAGTGAAAGAACATTTAGTATGAAATGCCATTAAAATTTAAGCACTAAATCAGCAAAGTCGTTCGACATCGACATTAAATCTATGAATTCAGCAGAAATTATCGAGCACTCGCACAATAGCCCACAAAATTTGGTCTCAGTCTGAAACAGTGGAATCCCTGAATTATTGAGCTGATCGCGAATCCCAGTAAATATCGTTGTTAACACTTGCGCTGAGACAGTGATTCTGCTACGATTATTGGACTTCCGGCTTTAAATCTTACTTAAACGTTCTCATTGAAATATTATGTAGGAAGTTATGAAATATGACACCATTATTTGTGCTTTTTAGACAACTTGAATGTATGTTACTTTGTTAGTACCGTATTCGTTAAGTGGAATATAAAAATAAAATAATTTATAATTTAGAATAAAATATTGCTTCGCTAAATCAGAAAGGGGGAAAACTGAGTGTCTTAACATTAATTTTATCTAAAATAATAACAAAACAGTAAAAACAATTGTGTTATATACTATAAAATTTGATTATTTTTGACGGCTTATCATCAAAAACTTCATCAATTTTTTCAAGCCAAAACGAAACTATATCGTATGTTGCATAAATTACGTGTCAGTAGCATTTAAAACGAAGTTACTGAGCTAGTCACTAATCGTTATAAATGTAAAATTATTATTTGTAAATGCTTGGCACTTTGCAATAATTCTTTCTTAGTAATAAATTTGTCAAATGGAATACAGTAAGGGCATAACAAAGTCATATAATACTTATTATTTTTTTTAAATGATATATTATCAGATAAGAATAAATCTGCATTATGCGTATATATTAAGGGTATTATATTTTAAACTAATTTATTTTAAGGCAAAGTGCGGCGTTGAGTTCCGCCACTCAACACGCAATGCCTTGAAAGCGGCGAAAAGCGGGTTTGGAGAAAGCAAGGATTAAAGCAACGGAATGTCTTAGGTTCATATGGTTTCTGCAGTTCCCTCTGCCTACCCCGCCATGTACAGGATATAGCGTGAAGCTAAAAATAAAATTAGATTTACTTTATATTCTGCACATACTACGATACGTAGAGAAAGGATAGTGCTTAAATTCTCCATTCTCCATCTTCTCCAGCAGACAAATAAAGCAAATTGTTGTACCCAAATGTTGAGCCCACAATCTTCCTCTCACGATGAAATCTTATAATTATATACAGATTAATAATAACACAATAAGTATAATCGAAGTCCTCTTCATTTCGTGTATCAATCAATCGGATTAATTTCATGCAATGAGCTGAAAGATTGTGTTTATTTAATACAATATACATTTTTTTTATATTTGTGCAATAATACTATTTATTCCTTGAGAATAAAGTTGAAAATTGCAAATCTAAAGTTCACGTAAAAGCTTTAAGTAAACAATTTTATTGGATTTGAGCACCCAATTTATTTTCAAGTACATTTTAATCGGTCACTACTTTAATTGAGTTTAATATACATACATATATAAGACATGTATATTGAATGTCATGCTTCAACTGCAAGGCAGTCAGAATAAAGAGGAATAACTAATAACTAGCTTTATCCTTATTATGTAGATTTTTTAAATTTCAACACTTAACTATAAACTTTTCATCATTACAAAAACATTCAGTGGAGTGTGAGTGAGAGTTGAGTCATGAAATTACAGTTACTAATTTAAAGTGTGAAAGTGAAAGAAGGAAAGTGGAAGACAGAGTGTCTTAACACTAAGCTTCTAAGGTTGTTGCGGTTTCCTCTACCTACCCTGCTAAGCGAGGTAAAGCGTGAAGATAAAAAAATAATTCTTACTTGCTACCAACCATAGCCGCTTACTTAACATTTGTAATCATTGATATATCATTTAGGTAATTGAAATTTAAACTCAAAATTACACTATTTTCTATTTTCCTGAAGAAAATATTCTAGATAGCGTATACCGATAGTAATAAGTATCCTATAATATTGCCCTACTATGGATGCACTGTACTATGATTAGACAACTGTTGCACTAAATGTCGGTAAATAGGACAAATATTATATAATAATGACATCATTCTTTACTTTGTTTTAAGTACCTGAGAGGAAATAGAGGTAAAAGGGAAAATCAGATAACTTTCAAAGACACAAAAAAGATATGAGAGGCAGTTCACGTAAAAAGCATGAGGAACCCTTTGACAACAAATTTGAAGAGGTTAATGACAGTAGACGAAGCGAAAGAGATGAACAGGAACCGCAGCATTGGCGCTATGATTACCCAAATAGAGAAAAAGCGTGAAGTTAAGTAAGTAATAAGGTAAGTAGTTAGATTATATGATAGATGATTTTTTTAAACTATCCATAAACCCATTTAAACATTATACTAAAAAGACGAACAAAATAGTTATATTTTAAATACTATTATATCTTAAACTAAATTACATGCACCTTTGTATTAGCATGTACCTTTGAATTGAACACATCAATCTCTTCAGCATCTATGTAGTACTGATTGTCCAAAGGCTTAACCAAACGATGTCAGATCATTGTCGTGTCGTGCGTTTGTGTGATTTCATTACATATATATACACATACATGTACATATATACATATGTACAAGGTAACGAGACGTGGTGTTGATCCTACTCAAGGTTTAGATATATATATATATATATATATATATATATATATATATATATATATATATATATATATATATATATATATATATATATATATATATATATATATATATATATATATATATATATATATATATATATATATATATATATATATATATATATATATATATATATATATATATATATATATATATATATATATATATATATATATATATATATATATATATATATATATATATATATATATATATATATATATATATATATATATATATATATATATATATATATATATATATATATATATATATATATATATATATATATATATATATATATATATATATATATATATATATATATATATATATATATATATATATATATATATATATATATATATATATATATATATATATATATATATATATATAACTGAATCTATAGCTTGCTACGTCGACTTTCTGTTTAAATAAAATACGGCAACTATATAACGATTTTTATTTTGTATTTCGAAATTCTAATTTACAAAGATCCGTGCGGATGATATAGCAAACAGGAAAAGCAAAGACTTATGTGTAAAGAAATAAATTAACGAAATTAGCAATCGCGGCGAAATTGGTAAAGCTAGCGCAGGTCTAGTGTAGTAAGCGGTTAGCGAGGCACTGCGGCGGCCGGCGGACGACTGACGCTCCTGGGCTCCTCGGCTCCGCCTACTTGTGACGTCACGCGCTAATGGCCGTAGGCTGGATAACACTGCGCTGCGCTGGCGCCGCTCGAGGCTTGCGCACTACACCACCCCCTTCGGAGACTTATTGTTCACCTGTAAAATAATCAGGGGATCGGATTTTACGTCCGTATGATGAAATTTTAGCAGGGACAGGAATTTGAGGTAGGGGTTTAGTTGTCGGTTCCTGATCCGACAATATGTAGGCAGGTTTAACACGGTCAATTGATACTGTGACCGGTCCTCTAGCAGTATGCACTGTAATTGTTTTGTCAGTCTTTTCCAAAACTTTTAAAGGGCCTGTGTATGGTGCTTCTAAGGCACCTCTTAATGAATCCTTCCTTAGAAATATATACTCAGAATCTTCCAGGTCCTTATGTATAAAAATGTTTCTAGCGCCATGCCTCGACGCAGGCACTGGTTTAATTTTCGAAATATGTTTTCTAAGTTGAGAAATAAAATCTGATGACTGATTAATGTCTTTAGAAATTGAGTGAAAGAACTCACCAGGCATTTTTAAAGGCTCACCATACACCATTTCTGCAGGCGAGCACTGAAGATCCTCCTTGCATGCCGATCTTAACCCTAGCAGTACAGATGCAAGCACATCTATCCAGCTCGTGGTTTCATGAGCCATAATGGCTGCCTTCAGCGTGCGATGCAGTCGCTCTATCATACCATTAGCTGCTGGATGGTACGCAGTTGTATGCTTCAACTGGATGCCGCACAAATCTGTTAAAGATTTAAATAATTGAGAGTTAAACTGTCGACCTTGGTCCGTGGTTACAACCTGAGGACAACCGAATCTAGAAATCCACGTATTGTAAAAAGCTGTTGCAACTGTTTCTTCAGTTATATCGTACAGAGGCACGACCTCTGACCAACGGGTAAATCGGTCAATGGCTATGAGGCAATATTTAAAATCCGATGATGGTGGAAGTGGTCCAATCAAGTCTATATGAACATGAGAAAATCTGGAACCAGTCAGACTAAAGGTTCCCAGTGGTAATGATGTATGTCTTTGTATCTTTGACCGTTGATACTTCTCACAAGTTTGAACCCAGGTACGGCAGTCTTTACGTACAGAAGGCCAAACAAAACTCTCAGTAATCATTTTTGTGGTAGCTTTGACACCAGGATGACTAAGTCCATGCATATTGAGTAAAATATCTCGGCGGAATCCCTTTGATACATAAGGACGGGGTTTCTATTGAGACACGTCACAGAACAGTAATAAATCCGTACCTGGAATAGGGACTTGTTGCAACTTTAGCGATGTATTATCGTTGAGAAGTTGTGTTAACTCTGCGTCATCTTCCTGCGCCCGTGCGAGTGACACGGGATCCGGTGGACTTGAGAGGCCTTCAATTCGCGACAGGGTATCCGCAGTCAGGTTATCCTTACCTGAGATATGCCGGATATCTGTTGTAAACTGTGAAATATAGTCCAAATAGTTAAATTGACGTGGAGAGCATTTGCGGTCTTTTTGTAGGAAAGCAAATGTTATTGGCTTATGGTCCGTAAATATTACAAAATGATGACCTTCCAACATATGCCTCAAGTGTTTTACACTTTCATAAATTGCCAACAGTTCACGATCGTACGCGCTATAAAGACGTTGAGTTTCTGTAAGCTTTCGTGAAAAGAACCCAAGAGGCTGCCAATGACGTCCAACTAGTTGTTGCAAAACTGCGCCAATGGCTATATTCGAAGCATCGGTGACGAGAGTAAGCGGTGCATCTGGGATTGGGTGTGCTAACAAACTTACATTAGCAAGGTTCATTTTACACTTTTCAAAAACTTGCAACAGCTCTGGTGTCCAGGTCAGGGCCGTTGAACCCTTGACTTTGGGACCTGCCAGCATAGCATGGAGTGGTGCTTGATCCTCTGCAGCATTACGTAAAAATCTTCGGTAGAAATTTATCATTCCCAGAAATCGTCTGAGGCCTTTAGCAGTAGCGAGAGGAGGGTACTCTTTTATTGCAGATATTCTGTCATCGAGAGGGCGGGTACCTTCCGAAGAAATAGTGTAGCCAAGAAAAACAACCTCATCTTTCCCGAATACGCATTTCTGTGCATTTAACAAAAGACCATACTCACTAAGGCGCTCAAAGAGTTGTTTAAGATGTTCTTGGTGTTCAGCATGAGAATGAGAGTAAACCAGAATATCATCGATGTAGGAATAACAAAAATCTAAACCACGTAGTACCTCGTCCAAAAAACGCTGGAAAGTTTGTGCAGCATTCCTTAGTCCAAAGGACATATAGGGGAATTCGAAAAGTCCGAAAGGAGTCGTAATTGCTGTCTTCTGGACGTCTTCTTTATAAACCGGTATTTGGTTATAAGCCTTTATAAGGTCTAGCTTAGAGAAAACGTTACAACCTGCAAGTCTATTCGAATAATCCTCAATATGGCGAATTGGGTACCTGTCTGGTATAGTACGGGCGTTCAATGCCCGGTAATCGCCGCAGGGTCTCCAACCGTCCTTCTTTGGTGCAAGGTGTAATGCAGATGCCCACGGTGAGTCTGACTGACGAGCAGTACCATCACCTAACATCTCCTCAAATTGCTCTTTGGCGATCTTTAGGCGTGCCGGTGCTAACCGTCGAGGTTTACAAAACACAGGTGGTCCAGGTGTTGTTCGAATATAATGCATAGTAGTATGCCTTACCTCTCGATCAATGCCGCATGGTCTCGTCAATGTGGGGTACTTCGATAAAAGAGTGTGGTACTCGCTATCTCCCGATATGGCTTTGACGCTGTGGTGTTGGCAGGCTTTCAGCTCTGCTGGATACGTAATAGAAGTCACACCGTCGAGCAAGCGCTTGTGTCTGCAATCAACTCAGAGGTTGTAATGAGAAATGAAATCGACACCTACAATAGATTTGTCGACTTTAGCCACTACAAGATTCCAGACGAAATCACACCTCAGTCCAAGGTCCAAATGCAACTTGTGTTAACCGTAGGTGTGTATTATGGATCCATTCGCTGCTGTGAGGAAATAATCTGTCGGATTCCTGCGGTCCTTTAAAAATCTGCGAGTCCGACACATAAATCGGATCCGGTGTCAATTAAAAATTGCATTTTGGTAACCCGGTCCGTTACAAAAAGGCGGCGAGGTGAGGGTGAACAGTCGGTTGCCGCCATTACTGACTGCTGCGGCAGTTTTCCGAGGTAAATTTACAGGGTCTTGTACATTTATTTGCCCTCTCGCCAAATCTCGTATGATACCAACAAATACCTGGATCTCGGTTTCTGCTTGGTGACCGTCGCCGATTCCTGGAACCACTGCGTCGCCTTCCGGACTCTCTATGCGGGTAGTTGGCGCGGCCACGCCCTAAGTTCATTTGCGCGACCTGTTGGTTGAGCTCCGTTTGAATGCGGGTAGAAATGAAATCTTCCATCTTCTTGAAAAGCGCATCGAAACCTGGAGCAGAAGCACTAGAAACCTGATTAGAAAATGGCGTTACTTCGATGATTTTGTCTGCTAACTCAGCGACTTCATCTAATCTCAGACTTGTTTGAGACGCTATAATTGCCTGAATATGCGTAGGTAAACGGCTAGCCCATAGGCTTCTTAAAAAATCATCGTTCACCTGGTCACCGGCTAACGAACGTAGGTGACGCAAAAATTGCGTTGGCTTCCGGTCGCCTAACTCCTCGTGGGTCAAAAGTTGTCGCATACGGTGATCACGAGATGTGGACAGGCGTTTAATTAGCTCGTTTTTTAGTTTATCGTACTTCCCAGTTGCGGGAGGGTTGGTTATTACATCCCTAACTTCACGGGCTATCCTCTGGTCTAGCTGTTGCACGACGGTATAAAATTTAGTGGAATCGATTTTCGTACCTGATGTCTCAAACTGTGCTTCCACCTGGGCAAACCAAATATCGGGGTCTTCCGGCCAAAAGGGAGATAGGCGCACGGACACGCGGTCAACCGTCGCGGAGCATTCTTCAAATTTATCGTCAGCGGTAGCCATCTTAACGGTCGACGAAGAACGTTATAACGCGATCACGTCGGGGTCACCAATATATAGCTTGCTACGTCGACTTTCTGTTTAAATAAAATACGGCAACTATATAACGATTTTTATTTTGTATTTCGAAATTCTAATTTACAAAGATCCGTGCGGATGATATAGCAAACAGGAAAAGCAAAGACTTATGTGTAAAGAAATAAATTAACGAAATTAGCAATCGCGGCGAAATTGGTGAAGCTAGCGCAGGTCTAGTGTAGTAAGCGGTTAGCGAGGCACTGCGGCGGCCGGCGGACAACTGACGCTCCTGGGCTCCTCGGCTCCGCCTACTTGTGACGTCACGCGCTAATGGCCGTAGGCTGGATAACACTGCGCTGCGCTGGCGCCGCTCGAGGCTTGCGCACTACAAATCTATGCATGTATATATATATATATATATATATATATATATATATATATATATATATATATATATATATATATATATATATATATATATATATATATATATATATATATATATATATATATATATATATATATATATATATATATATATATATATATATATATATATATATATATATATATATATATATATATATATATATATATATATATATATATATTATATATATATATATATATATATATATATATATATATATATATATATATATATATATATATATATATATATATATATATATATATATATATATATATATATATATATATATATATATATATATATATATGTATATATATATATATATATATATATATATATATATATATATATATATATATATATATATATATATATATACATATAATGTAATGTCAATTTAAATTTATTGTTTTTATGGTTTTTACAGGTAACATTATTAGCGATGAGACCAATCCAGAAATTGATGATAAAGGCGATGATGGTGAAGAATTAAAGGAGGAAGAAAATGTCACCATAGACAGCTCTGATGAAAGCTGCGATGAATATAATTATGACGAGACAGATAGTCCAGAAAATGTTAATGCTGGGAGTATTTTGTAATTTTTTCTTCATTAAAATAAAATTTCAAACCCGCACTTTACATTTTTTATTTCTATTATTACTTTTTCCCTATTTTATTTTTAAAAAGAATATTTAATGTATTATTTCGCCAATAGTAAATGTATACAAAGATATTTATATAATTAAAATAATAATAAAAAGTAATTTTATATTAAACAATAATCAAAGTTCAATTGATTTAAACGTTCTCGGGTATGAAGACAGTCAGTTAATAGGTCGTAATAACTATTGAACGCTTAGGTTTACTGAGCGCGCAACATGTTTATGACGTTGACTGACGGTCATACCCTCGTAATAAACACAGCTGACCATTTTTTTTATCATTTAGAAAGTATAAGCATTGACCTGTACGAAGTTCATACGGTATTAAATAACTTTATACATAAACTATTTCAATATAGTTCTTATATGTGACTGACGTATAATCCACCATTTTGAAAATAGCTGACTTTAGTAATTTTGTTTAAAATCATCTGGAAAATCTTTCTTTACATTTTCATACATATCAAAAATAATTATTCCTCAATTTTTATTACCGACTTTCAGCCATTATAACTCTGAGCTCCACCGCTACTTGGGTAGCTGACGCTTAAATCAGTTATATATGATTTAGAAACTACTGTTGCTATGATTTTCAGCCGGTATGAAATGACTTGCTGAAACATAGCGCGACCTCCCGGACTATAACTGACAATGTCTCAAAATTGGGCAGAAAGTGTAAAAGAAAGCACAAGGCACGTAAAAAGTTACTTGAATAATTAAGAAAAATATATATATACATACATTAATACTAAAATATTTTTTATTTTATAAAGTAATGTAATTTGTTACGCGATTATTATCTAACTTATTTTCATATTTTAAATTATTTTTATAATACTAAATGCGTCACATATTCATATCATACTATTGAGGTTCCCCTTTCAATTCACACTGACCTGAGTTCAAGTGGGAAGTGGAGAACTGTGAGTCTTGACAATAGGTTTGTACACCCTATTTATGTAAAAATATAGTGAAAAAGTGAAGAAAGCGAAATTGGTTTCATAAGATGACTTAATCAGGTAGCAAATACGGAAACATAGAGAGGTACATCACTATCTCATATATCCTTTTTGAAATAAGATCTAAACAGTAACATTTAAAGTAAAAACTCTCACAAGCTTTTTATAAATTATAAAATGTGAACATTTACAAAAAAGCCAATTCGCCGAAGAAATACCAAGAACTCTACAATTAAGGCGAGCGAACATTAATTACGGCATTAAGTAGAATTTTTATGAGGAACCCAAAGCGTAACTTGTGAACGGGCTTGGTAAAGTGTTAATTTATATTATTCATGTTTGAAAATTTTCCTCCATATTACAAAAAGTTCCTTTAGAAATCCGTAGTCCGATGAAAAAACTTTCGCAACTTGTTATACACCTGTATATTTGCTATAAATATTTTTGTTCTTTTGAAGTTTCTCAATTGTTTTAAAAATGTTTTAAATACATATTTTAAAATATTATTATGAGAAATAATCTTACAAAATGGACAACACGAAACAAAAATAAATTTCTTTATATAAATCAGTAGTATATTTTTATTAATGCATTCAGCTATATGACATTTTTCGCTTAGTAATAAATATACATTTTAAGCAGATTTTGTTAATTTGAAGAAAGACTGTGATAACAGAAAATTAAATCATAACTTTGGTTTTACATCCAAAAAAATATCTTTTGTCTATTGTAAAATATTCCTTAATAATTATTTTCAAGTTGGCATAAAATTTTCTAAGTACTCTACTCTTTTTCTAAGTAAAATACAGACAAAAGTACATATTCAAAGTGCAGCAAGGATGTGTTTGACTGCCATTGCGTTTAGCACGCGATAATCGTTAGAAAGAATCTATTTTGAGTATCACTTAAAATCTATATATTTCTTAAGTCTGTCTACACAATTTTATCAATGTCGTGATCGAATGTCAAATTTGCACATTGAGGGTTCCATGTCGATTCTATGTGTGCATTGTTTTTGTATAGAATACATACCAATATTTTATATTATTGAAGTTATTTGTAATAGTATTTTGTAGGTTAAATAATTTCCGTCAGTTTTCAACCAAATACTGCAATACAAATAAACGCGGTTAAGCTTTTAATAAAGTTAGAATATAAATATTCATTAATACAATATAGTTATAATATGCATACATACATAGTAAGCAGCTGTGTTAAGTAAGCGTTAAAGAGTAAAGTAGTTACTTAGGTAGCAAAAATGTTGGATCGTGAACTACAAACCTTGGTAAGTACCAACGCTAGTTTTCTGAAACTGCTTAGGCGCGTGCGAGCGAAACTAAGTAAAGCACATTGTTAGAAACCGGAGGTGGTAAGTTATATTAAAATAACAACATGGAAAAACACGTAGCCCTTACGTCTTGAAATTATTGGGACAGTGAATCCAAGTTTTTTTTAGCATCACGCTTTATCCTGCACAGGGCAGGGTAGGCAGTGGGAACTGCAGGAACTATACGAACTTTGTATTAAGCGTTACTTTATTCCCTGCTTTCTCCGTCTCCGCTTTTCTCCTTTTTCGAGGCATTTTAAGTAATTCTATTAAATGACATTACAATATTGTAGAGTAGGTCCTTGGGAGGGATCTACTAACCTATAAGCCATTGCCTGCATGAAACATCTTCGATTGACATTATTTCATCTCTTCTATAGTGTTTATTGTCTAAGACTTTTTAAAGGACAAATTGTATACAATAAAAAGAATATAAAATAAACCAATAATATACAAAAAATATTTACATATGTACATAAATATAATAATGTTATAAATATATGTATAGGTATTATAAATCTTATTTTTTTTATTTTTCATCGTAACAACGTGTCCTCTAATGTTACGTGATTCGTATTCAGCTTTCAAATCCTTTAGATGGTTCGAGATAATTATATTTGTTTATTTTAAATACTCAAATTTATTCTTGCAATATTAAAAGGTTCTTTGAAGTTTAATGTAAATTTCATCAGAATTTGCAATTGAATAATTTAAAGTTATAAGTAAATAATATTATTTTATACAAGAATTTTTAGCATATTTTAGACACTTTTAACTTGTTTGCGTCTGGTGAGAAAATGGGACATAATAAAATTCAATTTCAAAATTAGATAGGTATTTTATATTCTTTATTGCATTTGTGATAATTCATAGAATTGGAAATGTTGTAGGGAAAAGTGAACTTATCTCTATTATAGATTTCTTTCAGTCAACCTATGGGTATGAGAGAAAGTATATTTTTGCAGATTCAAGTGTAAATTGGAGTATACATGCGACTAAAAATAATAATAAATAATAGAATTTTATATCCATATGAAATACATATAAATACACAGACAAATATATATTTTTTTTTCAGAGCGAAGAAAATGTAAATAGAAAAATCCATCTTTCCGTAATGAGAATCGAACCCCAAACCGTCGCTTTTCAAATTAAAGCCACGCCTCTGCGCCACAACACAGGTATAGATGATTACAAGATACAAGTGAAGAGAAGATAAGTGTATAAATATATAATAAAATGGTTTATATATTTTTGTAAACAACTTTAATAAATTTACATAAAACAACTCTTCAATCTGAAACGAGATCAAAAGATTTTTACAAGTGGAAAATGATACAAAGCATATATGTTTATTTCTATATTTTAGAACATTGTCGTATATCATTAAAAATTATTATTTATTACATTTTTTTACTTTATATACAAGCAAAAGGAAAGCCAAATTTTTTACAGCCTAAGGCTTATCACCTAAACTCTTGGAATTGTAATTACCATCCTTATCTTACCAAATATACGTAGCTCTATTTTTTTTATAATTCTATTAATCATGTTATAATAACATTTTTCCATGCTTTATTCTTCTTTAGTTCTTCTTTGTTTTACCGTAGAACCGACGTGACTATGCTACGACACCGCTCTCCATGTCTCTACATAAAAAATACTAACATTAATAATAAAGGTACATTACATGGTTTTAATAAAGTCCATTTTAAAATACATAACCCAACAAGTAAAAGTGTATGTTAGGGGATTTGGGTAGTCTTGTCTAGTGTAGTAATTGGATCGTAGGGTGGTAATACATGAGGCGTCGGGCTTAGTTCGCTCGATAATGCGTATTACGTAGGGCTGGCGCTGATTTGTCGCGGAATATGTTTCATTTTGTTTAATTATACATGGATGATATAGTTGAGGGCTATCGTGGCGCAGAGGCGTAAGCGCTGGTCTGTAAACGCAACGGTTTGAGGGTTCGATTCCCACTCGGGGAAGATGGATTTTTCTATTTCCATTTTCTTCGCTCTTCAAACTAGGCAAAGCGCGGCGTTAAGTTCTGTCACTAAACACGCAATGCCTCGAAAAAGGCGGAAAATGGGGACAGAGAAAGCAGGAACTAAGCAACGGAGTGTCTTAATACTAGGTTCGAAGAGTTCCTGCAGTTCCCTCTGCCTACTCTGCCATGTGCGGAATAAAGCGTGAAGCTACAAAAAAATTGTAGAATGCTTAGTAAATATATCAAAATTTATTGATGGTTAAAATAAAATTCATTTAAATATTAAAATTGTATTAAGAAATTCAACTTCGCTTGCATAAAAATTGCTGTTGCAATTTTAAATACAATAACAAGTAACAATTTCAAAATATCAATCATAATTAGGTACGTGCTTACAAAAAAATGGGTGTATATATTTTTTAATATTAACATATATATGTATTTTGTATATTTTTCATAGTTTCATTTCAATATTTTAGTCGAGTAATATTATTTTTAAACTGTATTTCTTTACTAGTAACAACCCTAGAAACCCCTGAACGTCTCAGCCAAGGCTTTAATTTGCATTATAGTATGTGGTGCATAACTTTATAAAATGCGATAATAGACCCTTTTAGACATTTATTTTAGAGAACTAAAAAAATGTTGCACTATAGCTTATTAGATATAAATCTATATATACTCCAAACCGCGATCACTCCGTTTAAAGCGTAAATAATTAAAAAATGAGGACCGTCGTGGCGCAGAGTACCGTCGTGGCGCAGAGGCTTAACGTCTGCCGGTAACGCGACAGTTTCTGGGTTCGATCTCCAGTCGGAGAAGATGGATTTTTCTAATTCCATTTTCTTCGCTCTGGCAAACTAGGCAAAGAGCGGCGTTGAGTTCCGCCACTCAACACGCAATGCCTCGAAAAAGGCGGAAAGCGGGGACGGAGAAAGCAGGGACTAAGTAACACTAGGTTCCCATGGTACCTGCAGTTCCCTCTGCCTACCCTGCCATGTGCGGGATAAAGCGTGAAGCTAATTAAATTTTTTTTTTATATATAAACTGAAAGAAAATATTTTTTAACTTTATGTTATATTCTACTTATATTAGGGACTATATAAAACTGCGCTCTGCCTTCTTTAAACTAATAGCGTTCATACAATCATAAACTGTTGTCACAGTATCTCGAAAGCTAATAAAGCAATATACAGCAAAAGGAACTGGAATACCTATAATTTAATACATTTTGTAAAATATAAGATAAATTTTCATTTATGAAAAACCATTGCAGATTCTTAGAATAAGTTTAGTTTGATAACTAGTTTGAACAGCGGCATTACCTCAATGTCCAAGATAACTTTGATTGCATATGAAACGACTAACATGATAAAATTATGTTTTTCTCTATATTTTTGGCCATATATAATTATACAAATTTGTTATGAATACTGGCAAGTAGTTTCTTTAATATAAATCAGAAATTTCAGAATATTCAAACGGTAACACTTTAGTTTTTAGAAAATTATGTAACATATTAAATTTTACCTTACGCTATTAGTACTATTGTAAATATAAATCAACTTATATTATACCGGATGTTGTATATTCGATTTCCGGTCAGAATAAATATGAGCATGTGCACGTTTGCTGCGGCTTCCTGTGAAGGTGGTTTTCCGGATAAATCTCGTACCTGTCATAAAAAATTGTATTGCATTATGGTTTTGCTTTTATAAATTATAATATAGCATTTATTTAAATTTCACGATTTTTTTTTTGACCTCGATATACAAAATTAAACATTTTGCTAATGAGGCCATCGTGACGATGAGGGACAGCGTCTGACAATAAACTCTACAATTGTGGAGTTTCTCGGAGATTTTTCATCGTCCTGCTATAAAGAATGCATATATAGGTAATGCAATATATACAAAGTTTGATGTTTAAATCCGCCATTCAACTTGAAATGTCTCAAAGTTAGGCTGATATTGTAGAGCAGAGTGTCTTCTTAATACTTTTTCTCGGCCTTCTCAGATTTATTCGGGATAGAATGTGAAGGTAAACTGAAAATTAAGTTGTATGTTACCTTTGTTACTGTGGAAAAATTGGAACTGGATTATTAATCGTGGTAATATTTATGCTTAAAACGTTTAAGTTTCCTCCATCGTCGCTAAATAAAGTACGAAGAAGAGTTTTATGCTTATTTTCCTATATAAGAGTAGAAGCTAAACATGTGAAAATTAAAAAAAAGTAGCAGCGAAAAAAATTTGCGAATATTCTTTAAAATATCAACTAAACTAATACATTTCAATATAATTACACACATACATATAATATATAAAATATTGTAGTACGTAACAAGTGTTTATAAGGAGGCCTAATTTCGTACGCACCGATGTAACAAAGGAAACTTTTCTCTTAACATAAAACAAGCTACGTGAGTGTACTGTCTGGTTTTATCAAAGATATAAACATATGTATATATAGAAGGGACCATTAAAAAGGGTGTAATGAATTTACGCGAGTTACAGATCTACAAGTCCTTATAGTATTAGTTTCTACTTTCCAGAACGGAGAAAAGATGAATTTTAGTAAATTCTCAATATATTCGACTTCAAAATGGGTACTGCATTTCTATTATTTGTATGTTTTACTTATAAGAAGTAATAAGAAATTACATATTTCTCGTAATCTAATCATTACATATATATATTCTACACTTATAGTATAGTGTAATGCGGCGGCAATTTTTCAGGCTCAATATGACATGGATACCTTAAAAAATTGTGCCTCTAATTTAAAGGTTGGCAATGCTCCTGTACAACCTCTTGTGAGGTCGTGGTTGGCGGATCACTAGCTATCAGGTAAACCGCGTTCATTTGCCTTCTCCCATAAAAATAATGTATAAAGCATATGTAATTACAACTTAAGGCTTAACCGAAACATTCTTCATTTGGTCTTAAAAAGCACACCCACACAAACACAAGCGCAGTGTTAAGTTCCACTACTCAATAATTCTTTCTGCATATAAGGAAAAAAATGAGAATCTTTAAAAAATTCTATAATAGCAATCCCTTTTAACTACACAGCGCGAGTATATAAAATGTCAAATGCAAAGTAATATGTGATATCAGATAGATACATTTCAATATTCCTTTCCGTCAAACGATAACAAGCGGTACAAGGCGTCAGATGATTTGACATATTCTTATGAATATATACATCTTTATTTTCATTTATTTAAGATATATGTACATATTTCATATTTTTCCATAAAGCCAGACGGAAAGTTGCAAAGAGAATGTTTTGGCTTCTTTTATGTTGTTACGCTCTCGATGGCTTATCTTTATGTTCCATGATTCTCAACTCCTGCCTCCTTTTTATCAACATTAGCCGTTACTTGTGATTAGAGTGTTAAGCTAGTACAGTTAGTTTACAATTTGTTTCTTTGAGAATTACTTTAAGCGCGGACTACAGTCGAAATTTAAGTGTTGCTGCGATTAATGAGTGTTACTCCAACACACAATCAGCTGAAATAACGCATTGTAGAAGCTAATTTTATGCTATTTAGTCCAGGCAAATATTAAAGTATAGCTCAGGCAAACGTTATGAGTTGCAGCTGGTTAAATGATAATAACATCTCCCTCATTGTCGTTGAGTGGGTGACAGATATTATAAAATATAAAGAGATTCACAGTGCAAAAATCTGAAACTTAACTAAATTGTCCAATACAGATTGATTTACACAAAACATAAAAAAAATATTTAAGGCAATTTTGATGGAGGGGTATCTCATAAAATCCACGCAAACAAAATTAAAAATGTTTACTTATTTTACAAATCGTTTACTTATTTCTTAAATTTATTTCCATCCTCTTTTTAATCTCATCTAGAAATTCTACATCAACCACCCATTAAGTAGGCTAAAGTAAAATTTAGAGTCGCTGTGTAAGGGGCACAACATGTTAAATCCATTCGTTGTGGCGTCAAGTTTTATTGCTTAGAATCTAACCTTAGGGATGTGACTTGCTATTAACCTGTGCAATTATAATGTACTCGGCTTTGAAGCTTCCTTAAATATATGTATATATGTATAAATGTATATATGTTTATATGTATATATGTATGAATGTAATAAGTTCTTTGATTTTCGCGATTTTTATACATTTTAAAGGAAAAATGTATAACGGATTATCGGTATATTATTTAGAAATAATATAATAGCCGACATTGCCTCAACATTTGCAGTGTACGTGCATGGGTATGACTGAGGTTGAATTTATTATTATAATTGATAAAATTATATATACTTTCTTCAACGGTTAACTGAGTTACTAGGCGATACTAAACTAATACTCAGAATATGACTACTGTATCCTGCCCTCTACTCTTGTTTAAAGCTGTTAAATTTATTATAAGTGATCCCAATTTGGTTCAAAGCTACCAACGTTATTTAAGTGAAACTGTTCGAGGATTGTTTTTGTATTTCATATTCTTTTCGATGTCTTTAAGGACAAACAGAATTAATTTTCCTAGCGAATATATGAGTTTAAAATGAGTAATGGTTGTTTAGTTCATGAAGTGATCATACAAGTATATAAATTTCAAGCACATTCTTAGAAATGAGATGTCTCTTTTAACAAGCCCTGTTCGCATTGTTCCCGTAAAATAGGCCACGAATGGCCATAGAATGAAGACGTAATTTCTACACACTGAACACGTGACGGGAATAATAATTTGAATCCTTTGCATTGGATTTGCTATTTGTTGAAACACACAAACTAAATTTTAATTGAAGTCATATTAAGTAGTTGCGATCCTATCTGTAATCCTTACATATGTAGACGTTGTGGCTGTCTCTCTAATGTCCGCGGTTTAGGGCAAATACGTTCAAGCTTGGCAGAGCATTGGTAATTATTCTGATCAAGGTCTCCGGGCCACTCAGCTTTTTTATCTAAGTGTTTCAGCGTTTTTCAGAGGTGTTGCAGTCAATTGAGGATTTCCACCGTTGACCATTCTGTGTAGGTGATGTGACGTGCGCAATGACATATTGCAGTTGCTGGGTTTTCCTATCGTACTGTGTCCTTCATCTAACAAACTGCCAGTGCCCAGCCAGCGATGTAGATCCAACCAATCACCACAAGATTCGTTTAGCTTCATTCTTCTTAGCAATATCCACAGTTACATGACATTCTTGATTCGGCAACACTTCTATAAAGCTTACAACTACATTACTCCCAAAGCCTAAACAATAAAATGAGCAATCTCTACGACATTAAATTAATAGTACATCGCAACGTACAAAAGTATTCAACTGTTTTAACAGGTTATTCTTACATTGTGTCTAACGAAGCTAATGTCAGAGGGGAAAGAGCTAATTAAGATATCTCAGTGAGCGTCTATTTAAGGGATTTTTAATGAGGACGTATATTGACGAGCCTAAACTAATAACAGGCCGTTGATAAACCTCATATATTCGTAGCAAAATGAAAGTTTTGTGAAATTCGTATACGCGAGGCTATTTTTAGTATCAAAAATTCTAATTTCAATGATAAACGCGTTGAAGTTTATACACTTGGGATTCACTTATAAAAATTTTAAAATCCCAAACACACACACCAGGGCAGGATCATCAGCTATTCAAATCCATTGCAACAAGCGTGAAGATATCAGCAACGTTGCGGTAGTTTGATATAATAAAGAGCAGCATACTAATGCCCAACTATTGTAACTTATTTTTCATCCTGCAAAGTGTTCGAAACGTCGGGTTTCACTAAAAAATGATAATATACGCGATAAATCCGGTTAAATTGTTTTATTTAAAATGTATGAATGTATGTTAACAAAGTTCCAGGAAATAGAATAAATTGTAGAAAAGAAACATTTTTCACGAAATAATATACACTGGCTATACATTGACCTAGAACATTGAATAGTATTCCTCTTGACGTGCATTGATGTATTTTTATTTTAATATAATATATAATAATAAATAAATATATAATAATATATTAATTCGGAAACATTTAATAAGTCGTCTAAGTAGGTATATCATAAAACAAATATCAAAATATTCACTACTTATGTCATCTACCCACCTACTCTTAAATTAAAGCTGTATAATTGCTATTATATGTATACATAACATTAATTTGTTCTCAATATACCTTAAATGTAAATTTAAGAGAAAACTGTTACGTTATTTGCTTTGTATTGTTTTGTTTTTTTATTTCTATTTAATGTTTTTGAAATCAGATCAGATCACAGAACAAAAAATAACGAATAAGATCTTGAAATATGAGTATAAGTCTGCTATATGATTAGTTTTTAAATAGATATTTATTAAGATTAAATATAAGTATTTAAGCAAAAAGAAACGAGAGGAATTTTCTGTTTTTAATGAAAGGTTCCCTTTTCAGGCATCGATGCTTCAGAAAACCCTGATGGCGCATCGAATGGGGCCATAGAAGTGAAGACGAATTATCTACACCAACGATAAATATTCGTGAGCCTTAATTAATGAATCGGCAATCCTTTTGCATTGGACTTTGATGAAGTCGATTTGAAAACACACGAAACTGAAAATTTGTAATAAATAATATTTGGTAGTTTATTATTTCAATTTTCATTACAATTTCAAACGCTTTGTGGTTCATGTTTAAGTAAATACCGCATCCGAACGTGTTTAGTGAAATAAACGTTTTAGTTTTCATAACTTATTGTATATTTAAATTTTCTCAATTCTCCGGGGCGTACTCATGCTTTTTATGTAAATTTTTCTAGTATCTTTGATACTATATTTACGAAGGTCAATTGAGGGTTTCACTTACCTCTCTGACCATTCCTTTATCACTTATTCTCTTGACATGCGCAAAATATCAGAGCACGTTCTCCTTCATTCTTATTGTGACCTGTGATACCATTCTGTGTATCTTTTTGTTGCAAATTTAGTCAGTCAAGTATGTCTTCCGAAGAGATCACATCTACAAAGCATTCGTCTTTCTTTCATTCTTCTTCTGCAATATCCACGTTTCACATTGACATTCTTGATTTCTACATTCACTTCGTACCTTCTATCTCTACTTAACATACTGTTTCTATTCCCAAGTATAATACAAATGCAATGACAAAAATAATTCCCGTATGTTTTCATCACAGCCTATTTTCTATCAGGATTGATTTACGAAGCCTTCTAATTATCACAGAGATTGAAAGTAATTTATTGAAATATCGTCTTCAGTAACGTCTATAAGGCTTACTTATCTATTAAAATTATGGACGTATATTGTGCTGTGAGCCTGAAATTACGGTAAAAGGCCTCATAAGCCTCATATACATTGTTGAAATTCCTAACACTATAGAAACGGCGTGTTGTGAAATACGCTTTTGTTTCATTAAAGTACTATGTAATATGGTTTTCTGAACTTAGAGAAATATTAATATAAAAATGAGACATTTTACTGGCATGGTATTAATATTATAAAATTGTAACAAGTGTGAAGATATTTCGACAAATGTCTTACTTGGATAGTTTTTTCTAAAAGAGCAGTTACTAGTGCCCCAACGTTATAATTAATGCTAATTTTTATTTTTCATCCTAATTAAACTTTTTTTAAATCAAAATATCTCGTTATACATTAACTAACTTTAAACTAAGACACTCGACACTTTACTCGACAAAATAAGTATAAGAATATTATATTCTGTTTGCTCACGTGATAGTTTGAAAATTATTAAGAATTATATATTCTAGGTAATTTTTATCATAGGTACTTCACGATGATATAGAATAATTCATCAATTCATACAAATATATTTTGAGATTAGTGGGTTAACCAAATATCCGATTTATATTATACTGATTTGTATAGTAAATATAGATATAGACTTAAGCTTTAGTGATTTTACCTACTTGCTATTTTACTGGAAATGTCATCATTGGTATTAACGAATATTTATTGCTTCACTACACACTACCAAAACAGTGTGTACTATCTGCACACTATTTTTAAAGCAAAAACGATGAACACTTGTCTCAACTCTATGTTTCTTAATATAGGCTACAAAAACTAAGCAGGAAAATTCTTTTAAATAAAAAAATTATATATTCTAGTCCACTCAAGTACACTTTTATATATTTAATACAGTAATTGTTCGAACAAACAAATCTTATCATAAAATATTAACATAAAAAATAACACAAAATCCCTTGTAATTACCATCATAAAACAAGAGCCTTTAGAAAATGATTATTATACGAACGTATAGAAACTGTGCAAACAAAATTCAACCGCCTTTAATCGTAGATTCCTTAATCAAAATGACAAGTAATTTATCATTTTACTAAAAAGAAATTTCCATTCAATTCATTATCGCGCCCTGAATTCTTGTGAAACGGTTGCAATCTCTCAAAGTGATGGTAATAATGGAGCGTAAAAAGTCTTTATATAGAATATCTTCGACGATTCCGAACAATGAGGCAAGGTGTCAGGTCAATTATAGAACAATTTGATTAAGGAAAATATTTCTAGTGTCTTTTACAGCGTTTTGTGATGTAAAAGAGATACTTTCTCTTCATAGCAGGTATTAAGCGCTTATTACAGATATCTTGGATCCAAATTGAAAGTATAAGCAAATGAATTGATGAAAATTGAAAGTGCAGCGTCTGCCTGTATACGCAGCTGTTTATGGGTTCGATTCACATTCGGGGAGGGTGGATTATTTTAATTCTATTATGGTACCTAAGCAACGCGCCGTTACTGTTCCGCCACTCAACACTTAACGCCTAAAGCAACACTAGTGGGTAGGACAAGGTGGACACGGAAAACCGCAGGCACCGTAGAGACTAGTGTAAAGACACTATAAATCTCGCTTTCTGCCTTTCGAATTATTGCGTTTTGAGTGGCGGTACTTAATGCCCCGTTTGCCTAAATAACAGAGCGAAGAAAATGAAAATAAATTATTTCATTCTCCCCAAGTGGAAATCCAACTTACAAACAGTCATGTTAACGCACAGGCGCTGCGCCTCTGCGCCACGACGGTCTTCTAGTTAGTTTTTCGTAGTTTAATATTTTTATCGTTCTTATTATGATATATGTACAACAGGACATAAACTTTTCACAAAATAATTTATATATAATTTACTGATAGTTACTTTTGGTACGTCTATATTTTGTTGAAATATGGTAATTCAATCTTATATTTCAAGTGCCACTTCAGACGCTCTCCGGTCCGGTTTAATGCAGATCCATAACCTCTTGAGTAGTTAAGACCTAAAGTTATTCGCTCAAAAGCTTTGATAATCATAGAAAGTCCAATGTTTGTTATAAGATTATTATAATGAGAATGTGTTATAATGCTTTAAATATATTCGGTAATTTGTTTTTTTTTATAGTGAGTTTCGTAAAGATCTGTCTCTTGGCTATTTTGGTCGTATAAAAATTGACCCTTTCAATATACACATATATCGGGGGCACCTACATTTACTCTATATTTATAGAACAAGCAAGAAGGCAGTATATGAATGAAAAGTAATAATATACATATAGTATAGAATATTTAATATACAAAAGCGAAGTTTTAAATGTGAATCGTAGTCATAGGAGTTGGTACGTCTATATTTTGTTGAAATATTGTAATTCAATCTTATATTTCAAGTGCCACTTCAGACGCTCTCCGGTCCGGTTTAATGCAGATCCATAACCTCTTGAGTAGTTAAGACCTAAAGTTATACGCTCAAAAAGTTTGATAATCATAGAAAGTCCAATGTTTGTTATAAGATTATTATAATGATAATGTGTTATAATGCTTTAAATATATTCGGTAATTTGTTTTTTTTTGATAGTAGATAGAGTTTCGTAAAGACCTGTCTATTAGCCATTTCGATCATATAAAAATTGATCCCTTTCAATATACACATATATCGGGGGCACCTACATTTACTACTATATATATATATATATATATATATATATATATATATATATATATATATATATATATATATATATATATATATATATATATATATATATATATATATAAAGGAAAAATAAACATTTAAATATAAATTAAATATAAAATATATAATTTAAGTATATAAACATATATAAACCTACATATATACTTACGTACATACATTTATACATACATACATACGGTATATACAAAAACATACATATATTATGCAATATGTACAATTTTTCTTTTTATTCTTATAAAAACATGGTGCGAATGTTATACTGTCTATGACTTTAAATTAATTGTTCAGACAAGCAAGTAAATGTTTTTTAATTTGGATTTAAAGGATTGATTGGACTTCTTTGGATAGGATGAGGAAGGTTATTCCAGAGGGAAGCTGCGTACACAGAAAAGGATTTTTGTAGAAATTTGGTATTGCTCATAGGTACGTCAAGCGACGGAACCACGGAAGACCGTCTAGAACGTGAGGGAGGAGGAAGAACCTTGAAACGGGAACGTAGATAGGAAATAAGAATATTTATAGAAAAAGCAAGAAGACTGTACATAAATGAAAAGTAATAATATATAATATAGTATAGAATATTTAAAATAATACAAGAGCAGAAGATGATTTTTTTTAAATTAAATTTATTCACAATAACATTACGCATAACATAGGCATATACATATGTACATACGTTGAAAATTAATTGCAATTTACAAATGAATTCACCTCTTTCCTTCAAACCAGATTCCTAGTTCAGCATCATTTGAAGCACTAAGATGATTAAGTAAAAAGATATTACGGCTTTAACAAAAGTCCTTAAGAGCACGACTGTAGAGTTGAAGCTTTTACGCTTAATTAAAAATCTAATAAAGCAACTAATTTTAATAACGAGATGCTGGAATGAGTTAAGTTAAATAGCAACTGTGAAGTCATTGAAGTATTTAATATTATTTTTGTATATAGCTCGGATTTAACTGATTTAAAAACAAGGAGATAAAAGGAGTTAATCTACCGACCTTGCTTTAATTATTATTATGACCTTGATTGCTACCTGTTATCTTGGTACTCGGCTGTCCGCGTTTTGAGAGATGATGTGTGGCAGAGTTCAACGCCAGACTTGATGAATTTATGTTAATAAAAATATCTTATGTGGTTAGCCTAAATTACGTATTTGATGCGATAGTTGGTTTATAAATTGTAAATAAAGCACTTTAAACGGATTATTCACGTATATTATTCGCGCAGTATGCAGCTTGATTGTGACTGAGGCTTATAATACATTGGTCCAACAAAGAGAATCATTTATAATATGGTGAACGAGTATTTCTTACATATCAAGAATGGGCTTGTATCGGAGTCTGTTGTGTGTAAGCACTCACTGAATAAACCCAACTATTACATTAAATTTGATAAACCTCATACACTAAAATAGATATTTTTATTTTATTTATTTTAATAGGTTTACCAACAATTGTTTACACCAATACAATGTAAAATAAGTATTTATAATCTAGGGTGCAACAGCTACTTAAAGGTAAACTCCGCTTGCACACAAATTTAAATAAGTCTATTTTAAAAAACTATAGAAACAATTCTTTTTTACAACTTTAAAAAGTACAAAGTATATATTCCCTGAACGATCCACAAAGTTATTGAAATACAAAAAAATCCTAATTTCAATAGAGAAGATGGTTCGAGTCTTTCTACCGCTTGGGATCTACTCACAAAACTTTAATATCTCAAACACACGACACCAGAGAACAGGATACAGTCAACTCGTTCTGCAGGAAACCAGAGTAGTACCCGATTCAACTCAGAAACCGTTGGCGGTAGTGTAATATAATAATTATATCATCACATAATTATACGCGAATAATTTGATTAAATTGTTTTGTTTAAAGTGTATACTCGTATAAATCGCTTAAATCAAAGATATTTATAAAGTTAGAATTTCTACATAATATAGTATAATTTTTTACATAAAAGCCGGCAACCCACTTCTGACCCCTCGGGCATCTTAGGCAGGTACAGGGCACCCACTTGCTCTTGTATGCCTCTCTCTAATAAAATTGAAAAATTCGTTAATAACAATCTGTTTAAACTTCTTCACATAGCAGAATGGAATAAAAATTTCAATGTTTTCCCAATACAAAACAAAATACGACTTCAAAGGACAAAAACAGGACTGCCCCGAATAGTTGTGAAGCAGATTATTAAATTTTTCCGGTCGCGTCACCGTGTCCTACTCTCTTCACTTATTGACCCAATTTGCTTGGTGTTTGGAACTCAAAGGGAATTAGCATATGAATATTTTTAAGGACATCGGATGTGGCATTATTTTTGTTGTAGTATATAGGTACATGTACCTTATACCTAACGTCAAAACACTGGAAGCTATCCTCTCTATGATTGAATTTGTAACACAATGTATTACATGTATATATGGAATATTATGTCACTAGCACCTCATTTTTTTATACTAATATAAAAAATATAAAAATATAAAACATAAAAAACTTGACTAAGATGACATTAACGCTAGAAGATATGTTATATTTTTGTATAATAGATGGAAGTGAAAAAATAATTCACGTGTGTATTTATATTTTTTTGTTGGCCCTGCAAACTGGCTTGCACAATTTAAAATACAATAAATCAGATTTATCTCAATGAGTAAACGTAATCTTTACGAATATGTTAAGATTGTTACCTGAAAAAGAGCTATTCTTCATAAAAATTAAACTTAAATTAATTTCTAAATATGATTTTAAAATACATACATACATAAAAAAACAATGTTAATATATTCATATAGGAACACAAACCTCCACAGAGGTCCCTAAAGAAGGAAACAAAATATTAACTCAGCCTCATAGAAAATTCACGACAAGAAAAATCACTTTTACTTAAAAAAGGTTTTGTATAAATTGCAATATCACTTGGAATTCAATAAAAACAGTTTTAACTGAAAGAGGTAAAAGGTTTATAGGGTTGTGTGTTTTAGTAGACAAACATACATACAATGTTTACTTTTAACCTATTCATAAATATTTCATTCTGAAATATCACTAAGCTCGGTCGTAGTGGGTTCCATCTCCTAAGGCCAATGCAACAAAGCCAAAACAACAACAATACTTCTTTACTTGTTACGTTCCCACACTACCCTGGGATCGCTTAGTCAGGCTCCACATAATTTGTTCAATATTACATTAGATCGGAGAATTTTAGCGGCATGTAATTTTACACTTAAAGGCATTTTCTATGTATTCTTTTTAATATAATTTCAATTAGTCAGGCTCCGCATAACTTGTTCACTATTGTATCAGATCTAAGAATAATAGCGGCATGTAATTTAAAACTCAAAGGCATTTTCCATGTATTCTTTTAATTAATGTAATTTCAACTATATATTTATTTATTTATTTATTTATTTGTAAGTAAGTGAAACAAACAGCATATTTTATATTACATAAAACTTATAAACCTTAAATAACACACATGCCAATACAGTTTCCACAAATAATTAATCTGGAAGTGAACATGTATATAAAAAGAAATAAAAAAGTAAAATTAAATGTATGGTAATTAAAAAACAACAAAACAAAAAAAAACTAACAAGTGTAAAATGTATATAAACCAAACTTATATCATGTGAAATATAAAAAAAAAAAGTTAATAACAAATCCTAATCCTTTAATAAATTGTTTTTAAGTATCGAGTTAAACTTACTGAAACTGCTGCTGAACAAGTCTATGTGGTTATATTTATCGTTATAGTTGCTACACGATCTTACTATAAAACTATTTTTGTAATAATTTGTTTTGTGATTTGGAGTTGCGAAAGTGGCTTTGTACCGAGAACTTAAGCGAGGACAGTTAAATAACATTTTATTTAGGAGATAAGGCGAATCTATAAGGCTGTTAATAATTTTAAATAGAAACAACTGGTCTCTATGTTCTCGTCTAGTTTTCAAGGACAGTAGCGTAGGCAAATCGTGACCAAATTTATATTTTAATTTTTTAAGAAATTTATTTTGAATTGTTTCGATTGCTTGAATATACTTAGCATAACATGGATTCCATACAGTCGATGCATATTCCAAGTGTGACCGAACGTAAGCATTATAAAGTATAATGTACGTATTAGGGTTCCTAAAGTCAGTACCTTGCCGTGAGATGAAGCCCAACATTTGGTAAGATTTTAAAGTAATTTTTTCAATATGTTTATCGAACATGAGGTGGCTATCAAGGTGTACACCAAGATCCCGTACCTCAGTTACCCTTCGCAATTTAACACCAAACATTGAATAATTGAAAGAATGTTGCATTTTTTTTCTTGAAAATGTTATAATACAACATTTATCCAAATTTAGTTGTAAACCATTAGATTTGCAGTATTGTCCTAGCCTATTTAGATCATTTTGGAGTTCGATACAATCCTGGTTATCTCTTATAACTTTGAAAATTTTTGTATCATCGGCATAGAGCAAAAACTGTGAGTTTAAGAAGCAGCATGTTAAGTCATTAATAAAGACGTTAAATAATAAGGGACCAAGGTGGGAGCCCTGAGGCACACCGGATGTTATAGGTACAAAAGTAGAAGTAAATCCTTTAACTGCGACAGCCTGAGAACGATCACGAAGGTAGGATGTCAACCATCGCAAAAGATCGCCGTGCACACCGATGTTTTCTAATTTCTTTTGCAACAGATTATGAGAAATTTTATCAAAAGCTTTCGAATAATCGGTATACACGGCATCCACCTGGTGACCATCTTCCATAGCTTTAAATACTATATCAAGAAATTCACAAAGATTTGACTCAGTTGAGCGTTTATTGATGAACCCATGTTGATTTGGTATAAGTAAAGGCCTTAATAACGGAAACAAGGTATCAAAAATAATTTTCTCAAACATCTTAGGAATCACAGACAATTTTGAAATGCCACGGTAGTTTTTAACATTATTTTTATCGCCTTGTTTAAAAATAGGTGTGATTAAAAATTTCTTCCACTCCTGTGGCATACAACCCGTGTTCAAGGACTTTGTAAAGAGAATAGTTAAAGGAGTGCAAAGTGCCTTGCTGCAATTTTTTAGAAAAATAGGATGTAGGCCATCTGGGCCGCTACCCTTAGATATATTCAGCTTTGAAAGATAATGCTCTACTTTGTTATTAGTAATTTCAATTGAATTTATTATTGTCTGATTGCAAGAGTTGTTAGACGATATGATCGACATGGAACCTGAATCCAATTCAAAAACAGAATTAAAAAAGTGATTAAACATATTCGAGATTTGTTGTCCATCAGAACTGAATTCATTATTGTAATATAAAGTATCCGGTATACTGTTATGACCTTTCTTAGATTTTATAAAAGTCCAGAAATGCTTAGAATTAAAATATATATTCTGTTCTGCTCTCTCTATGAATAAATTGTAACAATCAGTTTCAATATTTTTTGTTTGAGCCCGAAGGTCCGAAAATTTATTGTAATCATATATTCGTCCATAAATTTTCCACTTCCTATGCCATTTCAATTTCTTATTTATTAAGGTAATTAGTGTCCTGGAGTACCAACAAGGATATTTATTGTTTCCAGTAATTACTTTTGATGGAATAAAATATTGTATGATCTTATCCACGATATGATAAAATATATCAACTGCTTCGGTTATATTTTTATTATTTAACTGAAGCTCCCAATTAACTTTGTCTAATTCAGCACTAACAACCTCATAGTCAGCCCTATGATATAAACGAACAATACGCCTATTAGGTCTTAAATTCCTTTCAATTGAACAAATATCTATCATAAGACAGAGAGCAGGGTGGTGAGCATCCTCTGGTTCAGATAAAGGGGCGGTACGAGATACATCACAGTGTAAATTTGAAAGAATTAAATCCAATAACCTACCGTTTACATTAAGAACGTGATTAAACTGTCGCAAGCTTGTAAAATTTATAAATGCAGATAATTGATATGTTATAACGTCCACAGAAGGATTTGAAATATTAAGAGAGCTGTTATCATCACTATATAACCAAACTGATTTACTTATGTTAAAATCACCTACCATCACAATGTCTTGAGATGGATGTTGAATAATTAAGTCAGAAACAAACTCGAAAAATTCCAATTGTGACTCAGCCTGGTAACAATTTTGTGGAAAATAGCAACAGAAAAGAAATATTGATTTTTGTGGTAAATTGTGCCGCAATATAATTTTTAAGTATGTAATATCGACATGAGGATGAGTTGGTGAAAATTCTTGAATACACATGTCTACAGAAAATTCCTTACGAATAGCTATTAATGTTCCACCCCCTCTCTCCATATCAAGACAGTCATATTTACGGTCATTACGATATACAGTATATCGGGTATCAAATAATTCCTCGTCAAAAATACCTTCCAAAAGCCACGTTTCCGTTAGGCAGATAATGTCATAGTTATGATTTAATACATTAAGATAGAATTGTTTTGTCTTGGTACGTAAACCACGAACGTTGTGGTAAAAAATATTCAAAATCATGGCGGATATAGAAAAATATACAAATATTCATTCTGTTTATTACAAATTATCAAATTAAAGTTTTCGAGTAATATTATCCAATACTTAAGTAGAGTACTAATATCTGAGCAATTACGCCTAGGCTTATTCTTATTAAATAGAAGAAGTAAAATTAACTTATCACAAGATTTAAACTCATAACCACCGACAAGCACAGCAATTTCATCAAATTTAATTCGGCTATAAGGTATAAAGTATGATATAATGCAAAGAATTACATAAAAAATATAAGAATATAAAAAATATAACGATTGCCTATAATCAATTAAGTAAGTAAAAAAAAAACTAAATAACGTATTAACACTTATGAAATTTTTTTTAAAGATTCCTCTGATGTAATGTGGAGTACCGGCGAGTTATCTGTTCTTCTTACCATAATCGTGCAATTCCGGACCCAACAATAGATATAACCTTTTTCTTTAGAAAGACGTTTGGCTTCTCTCAATAATGCTTTGTTACGCGTGGAGAGGTGATCATTAATATATATTTGATTTTGCACCCCTGAAAATCCAATGTCAGACGCCTTGATGCTTCCTAATTTGCGAAGTGATGACAAGAAATCATCCTTTTTATATCGAGCCTGCATCTTCACAATAATAGGTTTAGGCTTTTTAATGTCTAAATCATTCTTGGTGGCTACTCGAGTAACAAAGTCAATGTCAGTATCCGGGCACAATTTAAAGTTTGATCTTTCAGCAAGTAATTTAACTATATTGATTAAATTCTCACCCTTTTTTTGAGGTATGCCATTAATCTGTATATTAGAGCGCCGAACCCATTGCTCATTCTTACTGTGGCTTTCCTTTAAGTCCTTGACCAATGTCTTAAAATTATTTAATTCCGTTTGCATACTATGGATTTTAGATAATTCGACCTCAAAATTATCTACTCTTTCATTGACACTTTTTACAGATGACTCGATGTTTACAATTCTTTCAGTCCACTTCCTGACCGTATCATTAACTTTTTTCAATTCCTCTGTTATAAAAGTTTTGAATGACTCGATAGTTGAGCTTAATCTATTAAAACGCTCATCGAAATGAGACATTAAAGACTTTGCATCAACGTTTAAAATAGAATGCGGTTGAGACGCGGGCAGCTCCTGGGGACTGCTTTGACCAATCTTTTTAGAAATTTTACAATTAGGACACTTCCATTTGGCCTTATTCATTGGCAACATTTTCTTAAAATCACCTTCTGATAATCCAATACATTCGTGATGGAAGTTACCTTGACATCTAACGCATTTAATAGATACTTCAGGTTTTAACATATCCATACATTGTTTACAATCCATTTTGTTTTATAATATGAGGTAGGTAAACAAAAAGAAACACTGCGTAAGTATTACTTTGCTTTATAAAAAAAAAAATGTCACGTCCAAAACGTCGTAAGCGCCGTGAATTCCGTGTCGCTTACGCGTTTTATACAACACACTGGCCACTCCACTAGTTTACACCAATTATTTTGATATTTTCGTTAATTTTAAGTTTTAATGTTTATTATTTAGTTTTTATCAAGCACATTTAAACTTCAGTATCTAATACACTTTAAAATAGTTGTTCACTTCAAAAATATATCTTTTAATTTGTTATAATTAATTAATTAGTACGAATGGGTAGACGACGTATGATACGTACAATAAGTAATTTCAATTATAAGACACTCTTGTCTCTAGCATCGAGCAAGTAGTCACCTTTTTAGTTATAAGTTAGAATGTAATATTTTTTTTTTAATAAATAAGTTTAAAGATTTGGTTTTTTTTGGATCCTCCGCTGCCACCGTACTTAATTGGCGCAGTCGGTAGGATACTCGCGGGCCGGGTCGCGAGCAACGTAATATAAATTTCTTAAGAAATAACGTCGCGGTCCACCCGGGTGGCTTTCAAGCACCAAGAAGAGTATCCAGAATCTACGAGGCGGCGCAGCGAGGCGTATCCAAACATTGATACACTAAAGAAGACCAAATTTAACTGTAAGTACATTAGAATCGTTCTAGTGATTGCTTATCCCTAGATTTAGATCCTTTTATTTTAACCATTTCTAAGATTTCCCTTCAGAGGCAATCGAGGACTCCTAGGTTAATCATTTTTAACGTTTTTGATACGGTTAACGTCATTTAGAATAAGAAAATAACAATAAAATAATATTAGTTTTTTTTAAGAAAATTAAAAATGGCTAAGTTAGATAATAAGACAGATAAAGGCTCTATTAATATATAACGTTTATTACACAAAATTTCAAATAAAGTTTTAATTACACCATTAATAATATTTTTTTTTTAGATTTCATACAATAATTAACCATCAAATTTTATTTGATTCGTAGAAAATGCTGCAATAGAGAAATTGCTGCAATATTACATACATGACGATCATGACCGAATAAAAAATATTTCTATTAATGACACCTCTTTACATCGAATAATTTAAATTACTAAACATGTTATTTAATAAAAAAAAAATATTAAATTAAAAATAATACGAATCCGACAGATATTCATTACAAATCTTAAAGTTAATTGATATTAATTAACTTGCCCTCATTTTACACAGGTTAATGCTGACTACTGACTTACTCATACACATTTGAAAAAAAAACGCCCATAGGTAGCAGCCTGGATATAAAAGGAGTACTATTGTTACGATAGCAGTGTTCAATTGTTAGGATATTGATATCGACACTGATTAAAACATAAAAAATAATTAATTAAGTAAAGAAAGTAAATTGGCCAACATACCGGGAGTAAAAAAAAAAATAACTATTAAAAATTTTAAATTATTTAACTCAAAGTAGCTTCATTTTTGTTACATTGCAAATAATTAGCACTAGATCGTTTTAAATAAAAATTCAATAACTTAAAATAAAAATCTTTCTCAATAACTGATTTTTTAAAATGAATCATGTTAAGTGAGGACATCCATAGATTAGTTTCAGAAATAAAAAGTATTTCCGTAAATTTCGACTATATGGACGTCATATAGTCATCAATTTACTCGAGCAAAGTAATAATTTGTGGTTGATAAAATTAATATATTTTTTTAGTTTGAATAAAATCTAGAAGTCTCAAAATGTCTTAAAAAATATGAATAAGCTAGCTAGCAACCAAAAGTAGTTAGAATATTTATTAAAGAATTTAAAGAATGTTAATAATCAATTAAAATATGATTTCATTTTTGGCTAACTCAATTTTTCTATTTTAAAAATTAACCAATTTTTTTTTTAATTTTAAATGTAACTCAAATTATCCTAATATAAAAACTAACTTTAAATATTAATTTTCAAATTAAGTCATATTTTATTTCATTTTAAAATTAACTGATCTTTTTTTGAACATAAAAATTAACTCAATTCTTCTAATTTTAAAATAAGCTCAATTTTATTAAATTTAACATTAGCTCAGATTACTGTAATTTTAAAATTAACTTTTTAAACCTTAAAATTAACTCAATTTTTTTTCCTAAAATTAAAATGAATTTAATTTCTTTTCCAAATTTCAAAATTAACTTCAATTTTTCTTTATTTTTAACTAACTTAAATTTATTTTGTCAATCAATTTAAATTTGACTAGTTTTAAAATTAACTCAAACTTTAACATTAATCAATTTTTTTTTCGAATTATTTTAAACTTTAAATTCAAGTTTAATTCAAATTTTATAAGAAAAATGAAATTTTAATTATAGGTTTAGAGATTACTTAGATGAAATTCCTTTAATATTATTTTAGTTTAGAAATACCCGATTGTCTATTCTAGAAAATATGTCTGACACCCCCTGTCCTCTGTACCTAAAATGAATCATGAAGTCCGTATCCTTCCTCAGCCTTATAAAAGCAATTCACAAAAATGATTTTATGTACATGGAGGCTGAATGCCCGAAGATTGGTGAATCATACGTATATGATCATAAAATAAATTATAATCAAGAAAAACAGCCAGATTGTATCGAACGCCTTATAACGACGCAGCAACTGCAAAGTTCCTGTCACTACACGTCATTTATCCTTACTACAAAAGCAGTCGAACAGTTAGACGACAGACATTATATTATCACCATTCCCCAGCCAACCAGATTGAAACTATCATGCAACCAACAGAAATACTTGAAAATTCAGGGAACTCATCTCGTAATACTACCACTGGGATGTTCTATACAAAAATGGTGACCAATGCCTGCAACTCGCTTTCCGATAATGCAATAAGCACTGCATCATCTGCGTACAACAAGCAATTTACCTTCAAGAATTATTATTGACTTGTCTAGTATTAATTTGACATTAAAAAAAAATCCTGAAGTAACACTGAAACTCATTCATAAAACGTTCAATAAATTTGACCGACATCCATGAAGCAAATAGAAAAATCTCTGCACAACAAGCTATTTCAAAAATATCTACAACACCCTATTTTATCACATAACGATTCCACTATATGGAATTATTTTAGTGGCAACTATAAAAAATATTTTCTAAATACTTGTAAAAATTGTCAAGAAAATTCGAAAATGTAGAGCATGATCAACCGAAAGGGATATATCCAAGGAGGAAGCTAGGACTCCAGATCCAGTGAAACAAATTCTCCAGCACTATTCAAGATCCAAGGACGCTGAATAGGTGCTGTTCTTCAGGAGGGAGGTGTTACGTTCCCACACTACCCTGGGATCGCTTAGTCAGGCTCCACATAATTTGTTCAATATTACATTAGATCGGAGAATTTTAGCGGCATGTAATTTTACACTTAAAGGCATTTTCTATGTATTCTTTTTAATATAATTTCAATTAGTCAGGCTCCGCATAACTTGTTCACTATTGTATCAGATCTAAGAATAATAGCGGCATGTAATTTAAAACTCAAAGGCATTTTCCATGTATTCTTTTAATTAATGTAATTTCAACTATATATTAATAAGTAATTTCAATTATAAGACACTCTTGTCTCTAGCATCGAGCAAGTAGTCACCTTTTTAGTTATAAGTTAGAATGTAATATTTTTTTTTTAATAAATAAGTTTAAAGATTTGGTTTTTTTTGGATCCTCCGCTGCCACCGTACTTAATTTACTGATGTTAGATTGAAGCACGACGTTAAATTTTCATTCATTCAATACAATACTATGCACGCACATACGCTTCATATTAAAAGCTTAACACTTTTTAGGGAAGTTAAATTTTTTGTAAAAAGACAGAATTTTTGAAAGCAATAAGAGCGTAAAAACTAATTTTCTAAGGTATAGAATGTAAACAATAGTTCACTTACATTGTTTAAATTCGAACTTCGCCTATATTTTCCACCAATCCTCCTATTTAGGGTCTTTAAAATCGTACTAAGAATAATAAAATTCTAAAAAACTCGTCTTTCTAAGTGTTCGCAATTAAAATGCTTTCATAAATAATATATAATGATACTGAATTGTTAGAGGTTGGGTGACTTAGCATTGTGGGAATTCTGGTTACTTTACTATGCGCAGTTGATGAAATTATATTTATAAAAAATACTTCGATTCTATTATCATGTAATATTAAAAACAAAAAATATTTTATATAAAAAATATTTGTCCGAGTAAGAATCAAACCAATAATCATCCCGTGGTAAGTTATTGAGTATATGCAAACAAACTTGATGCAAATTTAGTTTACCATAACGAAATTTAATTTTTACTTGATAAACACAACGGAAAGCGTGTACTTTTTTATTTATTTAGTTTTAACGTAAAAACAGTAGTTTTATTACAGTTTCATTTATAAAAAAATTGGTATTTATTTAGATAATATATATTTACTTTTCTTTATTAACCACAAATATATACCCTCTCTTTTAGTCACTAACAACAGTAAACACAATCGTTTACAATGCCACGGTCCCCTGACACTTATAGTACACATTACAAGGCAAAATTAAAATAAATATTATAATAAAAAAAGCGCAGATTTAGTCCTAGGCAAAGCGCAGCGTTGAGTTCCGCCGCTCAACACGCAAAGCCTCGAAAAAGGTTTTCCACCTTTTTGTGGGGACGGATAAAGCAAGGAGTAAGCAACAGAGTGTCTTAGCACTAGGTTCTTATGGTTCCTGCAGTTCCCTCTGCCTACACTGTCAAATCCGAGATAAAAGCATGAAGTTAAAAAAAAATAAAAAATAAAAAATCTTTGGTTGATCGCCCATATCTCAGAAATTTGCCTTGAACTAAAATTGCCTATGTTCTAATACATATTAAGCTGAAGAGAAGAGATATTACAATTGATCTTTGCCAAAAGGCTGCGAATTGCAGTGTTTGGCGCTCCGTTGTTGCTGACTGCCCTGATAGGGAGAAGCGTGTCGTTATATTATTACGTATTAATTATCAAAGATATTTTAACGTACACATATATACGTACGTAGATTCTATTCTACCACGCAAGCGAAGCTAACAGTTGAAGCTATATACTAAACAAAAAAAAGAAAATCACAGTAAATAGGCTAAATGTAAAATAAAAGAGAGCAGGACTTTCTTTGAAAAGGTTAGTCAAATGAATGTACAGTAGGTTAGAGGCTATATAACGTATATACATATAGCCTATTCACGTTTTTCACGTTGTACTACAAAATAGTACTGTGTAGTGGCTGATACGGTTGACATTTTGCGAATTTAATTTTAGCTTTAAACGCTTAATGTCGGGATGGAAAGTAGAACGAATATTTAATTGACATTTGTATGTTAAAGCTTTATACAGTTGTGGTTTCCTTCAGATGGTTCTTGTCTTAGCAAATTTGTGTTATTATGCCTAAATAGTTTCAGAATATATAGTATATTTTTGTTTATTTTAGTTATATACATATTATTATTCTCATGTTGTATAATAAAAATCTACGTTGAGTTCCGCCACTCAACACACAATGCCTTGAAAAATGCGGAAAGCGGGGACGTGGAAGGTAGGGACTAAGCAACGGAGTGTCTTAACACTGGGTTCATATGGTAACTGCAGTTCCCTCTGCCAACCCTGCAATATGTGGCATATAGCGTGAAGCATATATATATATATATATATATATATATATATATATATATATATATATATATATATATATATATATATATATATATATATATATATATATATATATATATATATATATATATATATATATATATATATATATATATATATATATATATATATATATATATATATATATATATATATATATATATATATATATATATATATATATATATATATATATATATATATATATATATATATATATATATATATATATATATATATATATATATATATATATATATATATATATATATATGTATATAATCACATAATCTATATAATCACAGAATCTTGCTAATTTAGTAATTATTTGATTTTAAGCACATCATTACTATATATATATATATATATATATATATATATATATATATATATATATATATATATATATATATATATATATATATATATATATATATATATATATATATATATATATATATATATATATATATATATATATATATAATATATATATATATATATATATATATATATATATATATATATATATATATATATATATATATATATATATATATATATATATATATATATATATATATATATATATATATATATATATATATATATATATATATAGTAATGATGTGCTTAAAATCAAATAATTACTAAATTAGCAAGATTCTGTGCAAAACATCATTTTATTATTATTTATTTACTATAATATGCACGTTTCTAGAATTATAAATAAAACTACCATCTCAACTTTAGATGTACAAGTAAATTTAACCCAAAATCTTTCTTGCAATATTTAAGTAGGGTAACATCAATATGACCATACTAGAATATATAAAAATTCTACGCATTCCCAGAATATGTGCTTTCACTGGGAAAGGCGACACAAAATGGCGCCAGCTATTATGTTATGGAACAATGAACTCCTTTACATGAGGGCCCTGGCCGGTTGGATGGCTCTTCACCCATCCAAGAGGTTTCCATGAAAAAATCTCTACTGAAATTGCTTAGAAGAAATTTCTTACTTAATTCATGACATTCTACTCAATGTGCCAGTTATGTATAATTTTCTTTTGTTAAAATATAATATATGTTAAAAAATAATTTTAATATAAAGATTTGCAGATTTTCTTAAATAAATAAATAAACTATGTTTTTTATATATATCTTATTATTTAAGTTACATTAATCTCGATACAAAGGAATAAAAAGTAAAATAAATATATAACCCTATAAGCAATTAGCTAAGCTAATAGGTATTTATATTTTTACCACAAATTGATTGAAACATTATTTTACTCGTAGCTCCAAATAACATTATAAAAAAATAATTTGCAATTCATAAAATAAGCAAAAAGTAGTTTAATACTTTACACATTGATTTGTTACACTTATTTTCTCATTTCAATTAAACGCCAGGGTTTTACACTATCATGATATTTACATTATGTTTTTATGTCTATGTGAAATTTGATAAATTAATTTGTTTATTTATAATTGGAATAAAACATGAGCATGAAATTATTAGTGTGCATTTTCGTTGAGGCTATCGTGGTTTGACACGAATCGCGTCAATTGTGAGTTCGATTCTCATTCTGATAATATAGATAAAAAATAAAACGATACATTGAATGTAATTCACTTAATTTTTACGTGAGGTGGGAAGCGAATAATGATATGACATCAAAGTAAGTTCTATCTATGTGTGTGTGGTACGAAAGCTTGATTGATCAAAAATATTTAGTAATATGAGACGAAATTTAGACTGAAATAAAAATTGAAATTGTCCACTATATTCGCCTTTAAAACTTTTTGAATTTTACAAAATATATATATTATTAACGCAAAATCCAGCATTAAATCAATAATTACCTACAATAATATTATATAACATTTATTCAACAATAAAGCTCTCGAAGCAAAAATGTCTTCGTCGGCCACAAATCCAACAATCACAATAGCCCAACTCGAGGTAGTATACAATTCAAATCTCCAATTACTATAATTGAACGTTGCGTTTCCTAGGCGTTCCCCCTCGTTTAATAAAATAAATCTTCACCAATTTTTCACCGTATTAAAAGAGAATCTTTAGATTACTTCCCCTCGAAATCGTAAGCGATTATTTAACAGAATAACATAATGATCGGTGATTTTTTATTGTAAATGGATTCCGGGACATTTTGATTTTGGCCGGCATCCGGCTCGAAGGACCAAAAATTGGTTTATTCTATACGTACATAATATTATATTTTAACTACTGTTTTGCTCACGTAGACAAAAAACAATTACCGAAAATGATTTTTAGAACATTCTACGTTACCTAGAATATGTATGTATGGATTTTAAAAGGCCGCTATTTGTCCACCATACATGAATTAACCACAGCAAAAGTATTTTTTATTCCGATTGATTTTAGATATTAGCGGTTTCAATTAAACTTTTCAGACTTATATATATATATATATATATATATATATATATATATATATATATATATATATATATATATATATATATATATATATATATATATATATATATATATATATATATATATATATATATATATATATATATATATATATATATATATATATATATATATATATATATATATATATATATATATATATATATATATATATATATATATATATATATATATATATATAAGTTTTTAGAACTGGCAACTTAAAAGCATTATATTAAAAAAATAAGTTTAAATTTTGAAAATAGAGCTCTTTACCAATAATATTGACTATACATTTCATTCATTTGTCATTTGTTTTACGATTTGGCGGCAAATTGAAAATTGTCTGTGCACGTCAGAATGAATTTAAGCCGAGAAAATTTTCGTGCAATGATTTTTTATGACTTTCGATGTCATATAAGTCAACAAGAAAGTTATGATAGACTTCGATTGGCTTTTCACGATGAAGCCCCATCTCGTGCCACAGTTTACAACTGGTTTGATGAATTCAAACGTGGTCGAACTAATCTCACCGATGATTTGCGTGAGGGACGGTCTTCTACAGCGACGACTGAAGATAATATCAGTGTTGTGGGGCGTATGATAGAGACTGATAAAAGAGTGACCTATCAGCAGATTCGGACAAGTCTAGGCATAGGTATGAGTCAAGTGCACAAAATCCTCCATGAACATTTAGCGGTCAGGAAGCTTTGTGCCCGCTGGATACCGCATAATTTGACCGAGGCTCAAAAACTCCGCCGTGTTGATTGGTGCCGAGAAATGATCCAAAAATTTAACGGAGGTGACTCAAATGCTGTGTTCGACATACTAACGGGTGACGAAAGCTGGATTTACTGTTATGATCCGGAAACCAAAAGACAGTCTGCTCAGTGGGTGCTTCCTTCCGAAGAGTTGCCAACTAAAGTGAAGAGAGGTCGAAGTGTTGGAAAAAAGATGGTGGCCTCGTTCTTCGGAAAAACAGGTCATTACGCGACAGTTGTCTTAGAGGATCACAAAACGGTTAATGCAGAGTGGTACACTAACAACTGTTTGCCACTTGTCTTGGAAAAAGTTCGAGAGAAACGACCTCGCAGCAGGATCCTCCTTCATCACGACAATGCCTCGTCACACACCGCCAGGCAAACGATCGACTATTTGGCCCCGACCTCGCACCCTGCGATTTTTATTTATTCCCGAAAATAAAAGAAAAACTTCGAGGAAAACAGTTTATGGACGCCGAAGAAGCAGTGGCTGCGTTTCAAAACGCCGTTGAAGAGACCCCTAAGGTCGAGTGAGCAAGGTGCTTTTCTCAATGGTTCCATCGAATGCAGCGATGTATTGATGTAAATGGACGCTATTTTGAATAGTTATAATAAAACTAATAACTTGCTAGAATGCTTAGTTTTTGATTTTCTAAGAACTTTCAGTTTGACCCTCGTACAGAAGACTCCCGTATAACGTGAGTTTATACAACGCGTTAAAAAAGTGCCATCACTTTACTCATATAACGCGATTCCCGTTTATACGGGTAAAGCGTACTCGGAAAAGAAAAAAATCAGAAATTTCCCTTTTAAACACTGTACATATATTTCATTTTTATGCACTCGTGTTTTTATATCTTTTTGTGTTTTAACGAAGTAGTTTATATTGCTTTGTCAATTTAATTACATATGCATTTCTATATTGAGACTTGATATAATGAATTAATTTTTAAAAATATTTTTTTATATATGTACATTTGCATATGAAACAAAATAGTAAATTAGTTTTAATAAATATTTTTTTTCAAATATGTCATTGGCGCTTTACAACTTTTTCTCGTTCAGCGCGATTTCAAACGACGCGTAACATATTACTCGCGTTATACGGGAATCTACAGTGGGACATTTAATTGAATTTAACAAAATATAAATTAGTACAAAATATTTTCACTAAATCGAAGAACAAAAGCTAACTAATAACTCATTAAGCAAAATTCATTATTGAAATGATTATTACATTATTATAATACAATTCAGTTTTAATGTTATAAATCTATACGCATCAGAATTTCATTATATTTCCTCCTACATTAATATTAATGAAAATAAATTATTCATATAATTAGATTGTATTTAGGCGATAAACGGTTGGACGAATTTAATTTATTTATGAACAGCATACGTATATTGTTTAATCTGGATAGTAAACAGGTAAATTATGTATTTAGTTTTTTTTCTATAATTTCTTCAATTAATTAGTAGTGTTGACTTAATTCTTAAATGTTCTATATTCTAGACCTCGAATTTTCTTATTAATTATTATATATTTATTTATAGTAATATAATGCAAGTAATAAACAATTTAGTTTTTATCACCAACGCCTTTTAATTTAAGTGTAAATACTAGATTATAAAAATATTTATACAATATCCCGCACATGGCAGGATAGGCAGAGGGAACTGCAGGAACCATAGGAAACTAGAGTTAAGACACTCCGTTGCTTAGTCCCAGCTTTTTTTGTCCATGCTTTCCACTCGATTCAAGGCATTGCGTATTCAGTGGCGAAACTCAACGCCGCGCTTTGCCTAGCTTCCAGAGCGGAGAAAATGGAAATAGAAAAATCCATATACCCCAAGTGGGAATCTACCGCTATGCCTCTGCGCCACGACAGGCCTACAATACTAATCTTCTACAACATCTTCATTACAAAGTTAAATACGTCTGATTGTAAATCAACGTGAGGCTTTATATATAAAAATCACTGGCAATATTTATTTAAAAAAAAAAGATTTCATTTATTAAAATGGTTATTCAATACAATAAAGTTTAGGAAAATGAAGACGTTTGTGGAATAATAATGTAGAAGACTACGAATACTCCTTAAACCATTTCTAAGAATCCACTCTGTGCTTAATATTACTTGGAAATAAATCAATGAATTATCAATCAAAAATTTCAACAAGCAGATGTTTATCGGAAAAAGATTACAATTTTATTTCAGCGTATCATTTGTAATGCAAAAGCACATTTTACGTTTCTTTGTCATAAAATCCTTGGTATCACAAAAGATAAACCGACCGGCTTGAGATCAAATTTACAGCCACAATCTCTTTAGGTCATATGTCCACCGATCTCTACCGTTACTGCATATTATCTAGTTAATATTATAACATTAAAGGGGAATAATAAATAACAATTAGATATACTCTTGATTTTTGCTGTACAAATAAATTGTATAATAAATTATTTATTTTTACAGATATTTACATATATAGTCTACGTCTTTACTAAGAAACGATTAATACAACAAAGATTAAACATCTTTTGTTTAATATTTTTTAACAGCAAAGGAAATTATGGAATCATTATACGGGTATATAAATTACTGTATGACACTGGCCACAAACTACGGTGTTGATTTCTGCAAGCCATAATACGCAATATCCAAAATTTGTCTGACAATTAGAAATCATTATATTATATGGACCTACCTTGCTATGTAGGAAAATATGCAAAACTAACAAACGTACGTTTGCGATATTTTACATCTACTTCAGTGACAACAAGCAATAGCTAATAAAAAATATTTTAAAATTGTATGTATTATATAGATTACTCCGACATTTTACTATTTGCTTTAAGCTCCAAATAATGTTATAGTATCTCTTCGAAGTGGCAAACAACCTTTACATCGCCAGAGTAATAGGTACAATAATTGCTTTATTCGTATTAACGGATAAAAAGATATCGAACGTTTCATTTGTATAGCTTAATGTTTTCTTTTAATATGAGAAATTGTTTGAGGGCGCATTCAAATGAATTGATAAAAAGTGACAGGTGTTTATGTTTCGAATAAAATTGAAACTAAATACGTAGAATTCTATAGATAATTTGATGATAGATTATTTATATATATATATATATATATATATATATATATATATATATATATATATATATATATATATATATATATATATATATATATATATATATATATATATATATATATATATATATATATATATATATATATATATATATATATATATATATATATATATATATATATATATATATATATATATATATATATATATATATATATATATATAGGCTAATGATATTAGATGAGGCGAAAGAGGTACGCAGCTTTTGGCTCTCCGTTCTCTCTGACTATCCCGGGATATAGCGTGAAAATACATATATGTATATATATGTATATATATAAAAAACATAAAGCTGAAAATGAAAGCTGAAAAGTAAATTGTCTCTATGTATTCTGCATGCATTATCACAGTCAATCGAATATTCCATACAATATCCATTAAAGCTAACATCGCAAGCTATATTGTTTCAATGCGTCTCACTACGTCAGTATAAATTTGTGCTATCGGTTTATTTAATATAGTCTAAAGCGACAATCTAGTGTAATTGCGATCAATTCTAACTATAGTCTATCTATATACATGGAGCTTGTATTGACTTAGTAACTAACAAACATATCATAGACTTGTCGGCTTAGAGTTAAATTTTGTCAATTAAATTGATACAAACGTCGTCATAACAAGATGTAACTTTATAACTGATTTTCTATTTTTTGTTAGTATATAGAGCTATTTAAAAATAAATAATAGAAAGCGAAGCGGCAAAGGTCTACACTTTTCAAAAGATAAATAGAGACGCATGAGTCGATCCTATGGAGCGTATGTTAGAAAAAATATCATTGTTTATTGTTCAGATTTTCTGTTCAGATAAAATTGTTTCTGTTAAGCGATAGAGCTGCAGTACAGTCTGTAAAAGTGATGAACGTGGCGCTCATAAAATTAATATTTTTTATTTTCATGAAAATGCTATTTTTCGCCAACACTCCTAGTTAAATTCCAGTGAAAAACATTGAAATAGCCTTTGTTTTAAGTACTATTAACAAGCTATATCACTAGACGTATGCATATAGTCAATATCGTAAGGAAAGTTTTGGTTTAAAATATTTTGCTCATTTGTTATACAGAGACATTTGACACGTTAAAGAAATTAAATCATAATCTTCAAGTATAATACCATAACGTATGCATAAACAGGTGGATGTATAGACAACCAGCGCTAGTAAAGTTGGTAAAATTAAAAAATAAGTTATATTTTCAAAAATAAAATAACTTTTTTTTAAAAGAATGAAAGATAACAGAATGACAACGTTCAATAGTATTTTTGCAGTACGAGATAATTATGTCAATTGTATTTGGTTATAACTACCTCCACGTCATGTATAAATAACGTAAAATGGGAAAAATGATCCTGTGCCTACAAATACACTACTACTACAAATTTTTCGTATATAGCTTCCTCCTTCTGTGTCCTCGTATGTATATGTAGTTTACTTTGCTTCAGATGTTTTTGTTTCATTTCTAATTTGAAACCAAAGAATTAGAGCTTTTGCTACTATAAAAAAGTCCACGACACAAAGGTATCTATTTCATTATATATATTATTCCAGAAAACACGCTCGGTCTAGCTTGGGCCCAACATGCAAAAGCTCCAAAAGCTCCAAACATTACGTCCCAATAAGTTACCTTTGGGAATCGTTCTTGTAATTTACTTGAAAAGTTTTGAAATAGGACTTTATTTTGCCAATGGCAATATTACTTTGAAACTTTGACCTTATAAAAGATAATGTCACACTTTGTTCTCTCTTTGTAACATTATATTGATTCTGTTTTTGGAATAAATGAAAGGCTTATTCGAGAAATTGTTTGATCAAAATAATCGAATTTAAAAATAACAGCTTTCAAATTATTTAATGGATATTTCAAGTGCGTGTAAGTTCCAAAAGTACATTAATATTTACATTTAGTATTTTAGATTAATATTTATAAGACATACTTAATATTTAAAAAATAATATTTTTAAGCTCTAACAAAAAAATTAATATATAATAAGTACATTTTATAATTACCATTGGAATAAAATAAGTTCAAAAAAAAATTTTTGATTTACAATTTGTTTATGGTCGGAAAGAAATCAGCACCAGTCGCCTCTCACATATCTTTTTCGTCTCAGTCACTATAATTAACCTCTTCATCATTTTTCTCATGCACCTGCAGCCTTGTATGTATGTATGATCATCAATTGTTGTCTCCCTCTAACTCTATTACTACTGACTTTTGCATATTTTTACAATTTCTTCATTAATTATTCTTTTTTCTACTTGTCACTTATACTTGTTTCTATTTAATTTCAAAGTAATGACATGTTTCACATTCAGTGAAAGAGTAGAAAACGCAATTTATTGACCTAGAATGGGTTTTTAAACTTTTCCCTCGGTTTTTAAATTAAGTACATAGCAGACGAACATACAGACTGTGACGCCGTAGTATAACCTAGTACTAATGTAAAAATATATTACCTATATTTATTATTTGAATATCATTATAAATTATAAATATTTATAACAACCATTAAAGCTTTATACATGGACCAAAAACCTTACTATACTCTCAGTTACGTATTCAGTCATCTAAACTGACTCTGCACGTTTTCCGAAGAGATCACGTCTCCACAGAGGAAATTTTATAAAATATCATATAGTTTTTAAATATAATTTATTCCATTGGGATTGGACTAACTGTAAGTCAAATATTAGATCCATATTATTTCCATGCTTATAAATAAAATCTTATTGAAAATCCAATTTTGAATAGTAAACATCAGAACTACCAGGTTGTATACCTTCTAACATACTATATTTAGGTGAACTAAGATAAATGTTATCTCTAAAAGACTATATACCAATATCACCTTTATCGTCTTCAGAATTTGATTCAAAATCGTGTGATAATTTAGTTAAAACTTAAGTGGAGAGTTGTACGTACGCGCAGTTTTTAATTTCACAAAACAAACATTAATTTCCTTCGAAGAAGAGTGAGTTTATACCGGTACGCCTTTTTTTATTCATTTTTATCTTCATTCTTCATTTCCTTTTGAAATGTACTCAGTAGTTGTAGTTGCTCAATTTGTATATCGATACTTTTTGTGTAGGTTCGATTCCTATTCGGAAGTAGCAATTATTTTATTTTACTACTCTGGCTATGACACATAGCTATTGCTAAGTCCCGCCACTTAACACGTCGTTTGGCATGTGTCATAGCGAGAATAAAATTACATACATTTAGTTAGCTTATACTTTTTACTATTTCTGCTACGATAAAAAACATAATAATAAAAAAATTACAGAAAACTGGTAATCACGGTAAGGGGGCACAGCGTCTGACTTTGAACACGGTGGCTGTGTGTTGATACCTTAGCAGATCACTGTCCAGCAAATTAAAAGTAAAAAAGTTCTCTTCACATTGCAGCATAGTTCTATAATTCCTGATAGATTTAAGAAATATTTCTGACGTTTTTATCTAGAAAAGAGTCATTTAAACAAATGATCTACTGACTTCCTTTATCAGATAATTTCTTATAAATAAAATTTTCGACGAGTTTTATACGCATATTATAAACTTTATAGTTTCCGATTATTTTTAAGAATAGTTCCTGAGTTGCTTACAAAAGGAATATATAGAATATTTTTGATATTTATAAAATAATTGATGTGAAAATCAGGTAAAGTAAATTAAAAACATACATTATACAAACTATAAGAATACAAAAAGATATTTCAAATAAAATTGATTGTAAAACCAAATTTTATCCAAAAATTACCCCAGAGCATATTTAAATTAAAAATTTATGGAATAATTGATCACTTAAAATAGTAAAATAGTCCTCTTAAGTTAAATATGGGATATATATAACCTAGGAGGCCCTTGATTTCTCAAAAAATGTCGTACTTCAAATTTCCATACAAAATATGTCGAAGATTTCCAAATGTTCAATATAGTTTCTTGACACTTCGTTACTTCTGCCATACTACACACCGGATACAATAGTTGAACTTAAAAAATTGAAATATAATCAACCTTCAAATACAAAAAGCTCATCAATTATAGATTTTCAAATTATGTCTACGGCCGTTAAAACGGTAATTGGCAGAGTGACTTTCCTTGTAGCAGCCAGTAATTGTGCCTGATGGATCTAGTTGCGTGTTCGCCTTTTACATTTTGTATATAAATATCCTTATAATGCATAGTAACAATGGTTAATGATCTAAAGTTTAGTAAAAATTGTATTAAACTCTTAAAAATATCAATTTTGATATTTTTCAAGAAATAAGTAGAGCGAAAATAAATTTTAAATATGACTAGTAAATTTCCATTTTCCTTCTGTACTATATTATGTTTCATTAGGTATATAGCAAGGTATATATTGAAAAAGTGTTTTAAAATAATTGTATAATATGTATAATAAGCCTATATTTTAGTAAAAATTATAGGACCATCATGGCGCAAAATCTTCATGTAAACGCGAGTGCTTGTGGATTCGATTCTCACCCGGGGAGGACAAATTAAATATTTTTCTTTATTTCCTTCGCTCTGGCAACTAGTTAAATGAGGCGTTGAGCTCCGCCACTTAATACGCATTACATGCCTGCCGGAAAGCAGGGGACGGAGGATCTTAACACTAGGTTTACAGTTTTTGAGTTTCGATTTTTCTATTTAGAGCTTATAAGAAAAGGTTACAGTTCTAATAGCAATTATTAAGACAAGCGTAGGTAAATACATTTTAGTTCAAAGGTACAAATATATTTTTTATTTTCAGGCCAATATTTTTTTTTCAGTTTCTTCTTTTAGTTTAAGTGCTACCTACACAAAGCATGAAATCAAAAGAGAATTAATTATTAAAGAATTATGTTCTATATTAAACATTTTATATTGAAATTTGGGATACTATTAAAATTGTACCTTACAACTTGAAACGAACTTGATTTTCACTTAGAAAATTATTTATTTTCAGTTTCCTTATATAGGTTTTCTTTTTTAAAATGCGTCATGTGTCAAAATCAGGCATAAAATGTAAGACAGATTATCTTATCATTGCCTTTTTTATGATATTTTTTAAAAACAAACTAAATGAAGTTATGATGATATTTCTGCTTGAGATACGTACACAAAAATATATAATATAAGTTAATAAATATATAAATTTACGCTAATTCGCACCGCGGTAACAAATTGTTAACACTCTCCGTTCTATAACCATTTTTTTTTATTAAATTATTGTTATGATTTTTAAAGTTTTAAGATGTTTTCTTTAAGTTCTCTATGACTAAACTAATTTAAAGTAATAGCTGATAAATAAATATACATACACTTTTTATATACAAATATATACATTTACTTTGAACAGTTTTTTCAACTTGAATATCCAGAAGAACGCGCTTTCTTATACAATTATTTCAAGAACAAAATTTCTTTTCCAGTTTCCTTTAACACTTTCCGATTTGAGCTAACGTAAAAATTTGCGAATATAAAAACTTAATTTAAGAGTTGCTTCAAGTAAAATACAATTTTTCAAGTAAGTTCTCTTTCTTCAGACAACTACAGCTACAACGAAGTAAAGAATAGTTTAAATTTAAATTTAATATTTTATTTGTAATATTTTTGTACAGTTACATATTAAAAATGGTGTAAATTTGTCATTTCCTTTGCGTATGCGGTTGTGGAACCCAGCGCCGTGTTTTATTTACAACAATAAATAAACGTGAAAAGGACAACTTTTATTATTTAAAAAGACACGACTATATATATATATATATATATATATATATATATATATATATATATATATATATATATATATATATATATATATATATATATATATATATATATATATATATATATATATATATATATATATATATATATATATATATATATATATATATATATATATATATATATATATATATATATATATATATATATATACATATAGTATTGTATTTTTATAATATATTCTATTTTTATATGTATGTATTTATATTTAAATAAAGTATGTTATATTATTTTACTCTTTTTGCGTAAAAACTACTGTAATCTCTGCAATAAGTCCTAAAATATAATAGTTCTTTTTATGTCTTCACGATTCATCCCTCACATGCCAGGGTAGGCACAGGGAACTGCAGGAACCATAGGAACCTAGTTTTAAGACATTCCGTTTCTTAGACCTTCTTTTTCTATATTCCGTGTTGAGTGGCGGAACTCAACGCCGTGCTTTACCTAGCATCCAGAGCGAAGAAAATGGAAATAATAGTTGCATGTAAAAATTAATTTGCATTATGTCAATTAAATGCTGTTTATTTTAAAAATTAAAGTTTTTAAAATGTTAATCAACAGCTCAGTGAGGATTAACAATTAGTGTTTTGGACAGAAAAAATCACTTAAAGAAAACATATAAAAATTTGAATGCAGCAGGATTTGGTCCCGTGTCACTTCGAAACTGTCCAAGCACTCTGATTACTACACCATGCTTTTTTAATCCGCTACGTCGGGCACGAAGAAAGCAGGGACTGAGCAACGGAGTGTCTTAACACTCGGTTCGTATGGCTCCTGCAGTTCCCTCTGCCTACCCTGTCATGTGCGGGATAAACCGTGAAATTCCTATATATTTAATATTAGAATTATTTTACAAAGAACAATCGTTTGGCAAAAGAGATTATTATTAATTTTTTTGTAAATTTTTAAAATATTGTATACAATAAAATATTATTTATTATGATTTATTAGCGATAACATAATTTAAATCTATTTTAATCTTAATATTCATATTAGGGTTCATAATATATACATAGAAATCGGTTTTAAAAATCAAGTACCTAGTTTAAGATGACAAAGACTATAAAAGCAATAAAATTGTCTAAATGCAACAGTTCCAGATTTATGTCGTTTAATAATTACATAGAATCTATATTTAAACACGCTCGAAACATGCATTCTGCGTGTGTTATTTTTCTTTAAAGTTAACTCTAACTATAGTAATTTATTTATTTTTTGCATCCTTCCCCAAATGGGGATTGACACAGTCACCTCATTTACAGTCAGACCATATAACTGCACTCCACAGCAGGCCCCAAATAAGTTATCTTAGATATATGTATACTATAGACACGAATAAATATTTCGCACTATAGCTCGTTAGTGCTATGCTACACATAAAATGCCAATCAATTCAACTTGATGTTACTAAAATAATAAATATATAGACAAAGGGGTATTTTAACACTAAATGTAGAATTAAAACAATAAAAAAATTAAACAGGATTTAGCGTTAATCTAAAAAAGACATAAAGTAAAATAATCCAAAGATTTGAAATAGTTATGTTTAAGCGTAGTACAAGTAGGCTTTTATGCGCCTTTTGCATCGCCACAAAGACTTTAAAGTCCACTCTATTGTATAGATTTTCTCACTTTCGATCCAATTATATAAGCGGCTTACACTTAGTTGCAGTCAGCACTACTTAATTAACTTAAGTATCAGAAAGAATCTTAGTACTGTTAAAAGTTATTTAACGGACGCTTAAGTATTTTTTTTTGTCTTCCGCCATTTTGAGGCATTGCGTGTTGAGTGGCGGAATTCAACGCCGCGCTTTGCCTAGTTGCCAGAGAGAAGAAAATGGAAATGAAAAAATCCATCTTCCCCAAGTGGGATTTGAACCTACAAACCATACGTTTAAAGGCTGTTACTGTTATCTCTCCGTCTATCAAGATCACTCGTATTAAATCACGTAGACAAATCATAGTTTAATTTAATACAATCACAAGTTATAATGGTTTAGTTTTTTTATAAACATAAAAATATTTATAATGGATACTGAATAACTCAACTAGCATTTGATTTTTAATTTTATTTTCTTACAAAAAGCTTACTATTTTTTATTATTAAATAAAAAAAGATATACTAAATTATTATATATATTGTGAGTAAATTAAAATATTTCGAAATTTCACATATTTTCAAAACTGTGCAGGTATATAGGCCAATTTGTGAGAGATTAAACACATAAAACGGCTAGCTCTATCCAGATCTCGATACATTATCGTATATGATAATATTATGACGCCCTCGCCGCAATTCAATTATTTTTTACGATCAGGTGAAACAATATTGCCGTCAGATAAACGTTGTCCAGCATGACGATGAGATGTACAGTATATAAGGTAAATATGTCAAGCAATTCTGATACTTACGCTTTTGAGAATAAGGTGTGTTTTGGTATAAAAGCATTGAATTATTGAAGCTAGTTATGTAATACTGAAGTTTTAGTATTTACTTATTTTTGTATGTGTAATTGAATAAAATTTTATGAATTTCAGTCGAATTGTACGGATTTCTATTATATTTAAGGTTAATTAAAAAGAAATGCTTATTTGTAATATTTTTAACAATATTAAGGAAAACGTAACGTAAACGTTAACGTAATTGAAACAATTTTAATGACTGGTCGCAAGGATAAAGTCTTCAGGAAGTTAATGAATTTAAGAAATATACAATCTCTTTTATAACGAAAAGAGGAAAAAAATAGATTTGATGTTCATTACATCAAATCTATTTTTTTTCTCTTTTATGAATATTATAAATGTCCGAGTGGTCATTAATATGGGAGTTGATTTGACAACGAGGCGGAAGCGACTCGACATCGCTTCGGTAGACTCCGGTCTTAAATTCGTGCGGGCTGTCTTCGAGTCAATGATATGACCCGAAGGATTCACTTTGCTTTTGGCACTTATAATAAGTCTGGGATCTGTCTTACAGTTAGTTATATTAATATATATATGTTGATTGTGTGTATATCTTTCTGTTAGAAATATAGAAAGAAAAAAAATTTTAATGGTGGCCCCACTATCGTGATAACGATCATTGGTGTTGTCGCGACATATCTGTAACGAATCATTTTCGCCCTTTGCACCGCTGTCGGTAAGTTGCCGATTTGTTTTCTGCTCAATATCCACGCCAAGCCCACAAATATGTTCACGAAGGAGAGCCACCACTCTGACCCCTTTGCCGATATATATAATTTCGTATACAAGGTAAAACAAGGAAAACGAAATCAAAATATCTTTACAAATATCGAATGAGAGTGGCCAGTGGAGAAACTAACATTTGCTTATTGAATTATAATTTATAACAGATATAATTATACACAAAAATACACTAAAATATTAATAGATAGTACAATAATTGTATTTAAACGTGCGACTTTTAAATATTGACATTTCATGTGGTTTCATGTTTAATTTTAATTATTCATGTACCAGATAATGAAAAATCGCAAAGCACTGGAGCTGGATATTTAAAGAAAATATATAAGAAAATAAATGAGAGGACCATCGTGGCGCAGAGGCACAACGTCTGCCTGTAACGCAACACTTTCTGGGTTCGATCCCCAGTCGGGGAAGATGGATTTTTCTATTTCCATTTTCTTCGCTCTGGCAACTAAGGCAAAACGCGGCGTTGAGTTCCGCCACTCAACACGCAATGCCTCGAAAACGGCGGAAAGCGGGGACGGATAAAAGCAGGGACTAAAGCAACGGAGTGTCTTAACACTAGGTTCGTATGGTTCCTGCAGTTCCCTCTGCCTACTCTGTCATGTGCGGGATAAAGCGTGAAGCTAAAAAAAAAAATAAAAAAAAAATAAATACAAGAAATTAATAATACATTTTAGAGAAGCAATATTTAAACCTGCATCTCAAGGAATCTATCTAAGCGCTCTAATCTCTAGTAATATATTTTTATCGAGGTCCGTTGTAATAACTCTAAGTTTTTAACAAATTATTTACGTCATTAGTCTCTTTAGGAATATTGTTACAAATTTCCGATACTCTTAGATTATTACTAAGAATATGCACGAGAGAATATTTTAAATTCATTAGTTTCTGGTTTACACAAACTACTTACTATATTTACGATAATTTGAAACATTCGGAAGTTTCCTCCATTTTTAATTAGTTCTAATGTTTTGTTAATTTATAGGTATATTTCTATGTCATCAGAAAGTACCCTGATTTTCAAATAAAATATACTATATCGATTGAAAATTTTGAATTTTGCTGTCATCCTACTACAGTTTTATTATGTTTCCAATTGAAGTACGGATCCCTAATTAGAAATGATTATTTTATTAACTCGACGTATTGTGCTTATATTTTATCTTCTCACTTAAGATAAAGTGTGTTTAGGCACTCGTTTAGTTTCCTGATCTAAACACCCATAAGAATTCGGAAAGAAAAGAGAATAGAGAGTTTTGACACTAAATTCTCGCTGAAAGAGCCCAAGTAAGTGATAAAAATTCCATCTAATATTTTATTTAACATTTTCAATTAAGAACATAAACAACTGAGTTATATTAAATTCAAGACACGTTCTCTGAACGATTCCTACGCCTAGAACAGTTGACTATAAAAACCCTCTTTCAAAAGGCTCAGATGCGTTTCCTGTGTAATGCAATTAATATTTGTACCAGCGCTTTTGTTTGGATAGACTATTGGTAGATTGTATTGTTTTGTATTTCTTGAAGTTTTATTTTTTTGTTCATCTGGAATATGTGAGGTTTCATATCCAAATTCAAAATATCTTTTAAAATATCCGAAAAAAAAATGTATTTATATAAAAGAACCTAGAAAAATCTTATTTGAGGAATGTCGTGGCGCAGAGGTGCAACGTCTGCCTGTAGCACGACGGTTTCTGGGTTCGATTCCCAGTCGGGGAAGATTTCCATTTTCTTCGCTTAACAACAAAGCAACTAAGGCAAAGCGCAGCATTGAGTTCCGCCACTCAACACGCAATGCCGCGAAAACGGTGGAAAGCGGGGACGGAGTAAGCAGGGAATAAATAACGGAGTGTCTTAACACTAGGTTCGTATGGTTCCTGCAGTTCCCTCTACCTATCCTGCCATGTGCGGAATAAAGCGTGAAGGTAAAAAAATAATAAAAAAATTATAGTATCTTAAATATATGCTCGCTTCTTACAATGCCTTATAAAAAGTCTCAATAAAGAGGCTCAGATGCTCTTTAGATAGAGGCTTGACGTAATGCAATTAATTTATGTACAAACGTTTTTGTTTGAACACATTGTCAACTGATTATGTTATTTATTAAGTGACATATTTATTCATATTTTTGCCTCATTCTCTAAGATATTACACTGTCCAATTACTGATCTAGGAAACACTTAATAGTGTTGAAATAACAAGTATGTAAGACAAAACAACAAAGAACTAACTAAAAGCATAATTTGTGACTTTATACTGTTATTAAATTGGAATTATATTTCAATATTACTTTGATCATTATTTATAAATATTCCGAAAATGTATTTTAAGTATCTTTGCAAGCAAGCTATGCATATATATAGCAAGCTTCCAGCAAACTATGTTTGGGACTTAGCAAATATAACTTTAAATATAATGTAGGGGAACGTGAACGTAAATGTATCGTGAATTCAGGTTTTATCTTAAGTCAATTAACGTGGCGGAAGCCAACACCGTTCTTTGACTTGTTATTTAGAGTGAGGAAAGAAAAACATACTATCCTAGTGGGTATCAAATTTCGTATTGATGACCACAGTTTTCTTTAAAAAATTATAAATATTTTCATATTTATTCAAATAAATATACATGACTATGAACAAGATATTTACGGCCTTATTCATAAAAAAGTCTTATAGAACGTTTCAATATACTTTAGTTAACACGCTCTTTAGGCTTATAGAACGTTCGATAAATGTTTGTATTCATAAACGCTCTATAAGCCTTCTATAATTAAAGTGTCAGTAATTTGATTTATACGTTCACAATGTTGCCACTATACTGAAGTCGGTCGACTTGTTGCCGAAAATACCAGTAAATCCACAGATGATAAGTAACAAACGCATTGTCATAGTATGACCACAGATAATATTACGTACAAAAATATATTGTTAGATCTGGCTTGACATTTACCGGCTTCATTTACGTCGTTGTTATCACAAAAACACGAATGTTTATTTTATTTTAGTTTATAAACCTACTTAACTTTTAAAAAATAAGTCAAACGAAGTAAAACGACAAAGAATTGAAAATTGTTTAGACGTGGACAAGTATTACCTATGTTCTGTGCACCTTTCTTATGTAGAATTTATTATTAATAAACTTGTTAATAACTAAATATAGTTAATAAATATCGAACAAAATGTCAATTGTTATATTGTTTTGTTTACAAAACTGAAATTGACACTCTTGATGACAAGCGACTCGACGACGTCATATCAATGCTCATATTAGTATGAGCTATAATCAGCTGTTATATGAATCGGCCATCTTTTTACGTTAAAACACTCTTATAGTAGGGTTCTCGGTTCTATAACTTTATGATAGGTTTATAGAACTGATTGGCACTAAAATGCTGTTATGAATAACGTTTTTTGACAACTGTACTATATGGAGTCTTTAAGCGTGCTATAATTTTTTATGAATAAGGCCGTTAGTCTCTAGATGTAGTTGTTCAACTAGCATTCAAACTTATCATATACTACTAAGTTGTACTTGCTACTAATAAAACATAGTGAACTCTCTTTTAACATCACACTATTAGAGAGGTGAAAACATGAATTTTTTTACACAAATGAACGGTCAAAAAAAAGAGAATTGACAAGTAAGTAATTCACCGCAAAACCATCCATTGTGTGGCAGTCAATATAATAACAGTTTGGTGATCTCCTACATTCGCCTATCTGGTGTGAACGATGTGAGCTATTTTGTTTGCGTTTATTATAGCGCGTCACTCCACTGTTACAGTGACGAGTGAAGAGTGTTTTGAAATATTGTGTACTTTCAGAATATCTAAAAATAATATTGTTGGAGCAAAACGGCCATTAAAAGATATTTTTTCATATGTGTAGATAGATATTTATCCTTTTTTTTGTTTAATTCGAATTATCATGTTCAAAATTATATAAATGTAGAAATGTTTGTTATCTATTGATCGTAGAAGAGAAAAATATCACAATGATATTTTTCTCTTCTTGCTTTTAGAACATTTATAGAAGGAATATTAAATCATCTAGACTATTAAGCTAATAGCGTTTGCCTAAAATCTCGATGGTTGTAGGTTCCATTTAAATTTAAAAGAAACATTTTTTTTTCATTAGAGCAAACAATATGCACCGTTAGATTACTTACTAAATACATTTTACATAATTTAGAAAATCATAAAATTTTCTTAAGGCAAGTTCTGACAAAAACACGTAAAGATAGTTAAGAAAAAGGTACATTAAAAGTTTATGTATTCCCCCTACTTGGGAAATACGCAGGAAGTGGAACTCCCCACCTTATTTTATACAGCCAAAGTGACGCCATTAATAAAAAATAATTTAATGTTACTAAATACATATGAAACTAATCAACGTTTAACGTGTAAATAACACCTTATAATTTCTCCGAAACCGCATAGTTTACATCCTTATACAGTAATATCAATTAAAATAATCCAACCAATTTCAAAAGCCTATTAAACACTCAGCTTTCCCAGATCTTGGCTTGCTCTTTTAAAAAATCTAATTACCGAGAAGTAATTAATCCTTTACTTTGTTAGAACTAAATCAATATCCAATCTTGAACAATAAAAACTTTGATCACGTTAAATTAACTTCATTAGCCGATTGTAAATCGCGGCAAACTACTGAACTTGCCTCGTAAATTGAATGGCTGAGTCGTAAATTTAGTCGTAAATTCGAATAGATTCAGAGTTAGACGTGCAAGAAGCTTCGATATTTTTTAATTTAACTTTTAGATTTTCGCTCCACAGAAAGAATGTTTTGTGAAAAGTTATTTTATATAATGGAATATTCTACAAAGTAAGTTTACTCTTTCATTTTTAGCTTGGGGATATATCCTGGATATAGCAGAGTAAGCGGAAAACCTGTAAGCCAAGGCATCCTATTCTTCGACGTAGATATTATTATATGTTACCTAATTAATGAATATGGTTTGAAATAGTTTCTTTAATAGTAGTATATATAAATATAAAAAATATTAAGAACTGTTCAGAATTTGTTATACGTAAGAAAAAAGTAGTTTTATATTTTAATCCGTCGATAGTAGGATATAGGGAAATCTCGAGATTCTCTTCTTGTATATTGTGTGGTGGAAGTTATCGGTATTTTTTTTGGTTGTATTTTAATCAGAGCCAAGAAATGAAATAATTTATTTCCCTTAGAGGGAATCGAACCCGCCCCCGTCACGTTTGCAATCAACCTATACTACTGCGCAATGCCTGCCTCATGTAGCAGGTAAGAACAGCATTATAAAATATCAGATATCAAAATGATTTCTTACTAAAGTTGTTATAATAAAGAGCTTAAAATAAGGTTCTAAATTTAGATTTCATCTTCACAACACTGAAGTTGGCAACGCATTCCCATCGTCTCAGATTGTAGACGTTTATGGGAGAGGGTGTTCACTTAACATCAGGTCGCTTTTCTGCTTGTTTGCCATTTTGTAATATAAAAAAGTTTATTATTGTAATAGGTTGATATAGAGAAAATGTAACATCATATTTCTGTTTTTTTTTTTTTGTAGCTTCACGCTTTATCCTGCTTATAGTAGGGTAGGCAGAGGGAACCGCAGCAGTAATTTTGGGAACCTAAATTTTACCAGTCAACACCCTCACCAATGTACTGAGAAAATTCTTGCTGAGAGATCAGTGGCAGCTTTCTTATTGAAGGCCGTGATGAGTGATCTAGCTTGATATAAAGCTGGAGTAGCGGTAGCTCCTTTCGTGCCAGTATGTTTGTCTGGTCATTCCTTTCGATGCTAGCTTGTCCTAGACTATCTTAAGACTACTTTAATATAAAATATGATTATTATTTTATAATATATTAAATATTAATATTTCTTTATAAGAAAAACTACACAATGGAACGCCTTTAAACTAGAAAGAAAGAAACATCTGTCGGATCCATAAAATTATTAACTGCTTGACCTTTTACTTCTTCTTGAATACCGTATTATAATTTGAAAATACTTCTAATATAGAATAAAGAAAGATTTTTTTGTTGATTTGTTTGTGGACCGTCGTAGCGCAGGCGTAGCGTCTGTTTATAAACGGCTGCAAATGGACGGTTTAGGGGTTCGATTCCTACTCGGGGAAGATGGATTCTTCTATTTCTATTTTCTTCGCTCCGGTAAATAGGCAAAACGTGGCGTTATGTTCTACCAGTTAACCTAATGTGAGTGCCTTAACACTAGGTTTCCATGGTTTTTGCGGCTTCGTCTGCCTACTCTGCCATATGCGAGATAAAGTGTGAAGTTAAAAAAATACTTTTGTCGTCTTGTTGACTATCGTTTTGTTCGTATATACACTTCAGATAAAATTAAACTTTTAAACTTCAGGTGAACCCTGAGCATGTATATTTTATATGTTTGATTTCTGCACGAGGTTGTTACGAGGTCGAGGTTGATTGTTATAATATATTTTAATTCTGATGGAATAAATTGACGTTTGACGATAGATTATAGACTATATACTCATACTAATATCAATGAATGTAACTAATGAAAAAAAAAAACAATGATCTTAGAGAGTTTGTACAAGAATACCTAAAAAGTTTACACATTTCACTGACAAAAGTTGAAATTGGAATAATTTAGGTAATATTTCAATAATTTGTGGAATGAATCCTTCAAAATCCACTGCTGAAAATATGACTCAACAAGAGCTTGCCACTTTGTTCAACAAAGTGTAATTTTCATGCGGCTTCCGGTGTATTTTTCATGATTGTATTGATATTTTATGTTAATGATTAAATTGAGATAATTTAGTTGTAAATAAATATTTGTTTTATTTCCACACACTTATCGTCCCGTTTCCACCCGATTTAACCATACAAGTACTTATGTGTATATACGAGAACGTTATACTGTCCACAGTAACACTGTTGCAGTATTGCTGTCGACAGCTCAAAGCTAACGGATGTTCCGTGTTTGAACGATTCCGGTCAATGATTTGTACAATATTTGCACACCGCACTTCAGTGTGTATGCAATTTAGATTCTGTTACGCCATAACTGTTAAACTTGAATTTAATAACAAGTTTGAAATTATTCTTTTAGAGGGATTTTCGAAGTAAAAAAGACAACAGGAAAGGATTTTTCACCGTAGAGATAAAAAATAAGAAATTTTATAAATTTATTTTATTTCAAAAAAAAGATGTGAATGTAATGAAACCTAAAGTAATTGATACTAAAGAAATATATAAAATACCAATGGCCCACAAGAACAACGAATCGTTTCGACATTTCTTTAAAAAAATATTAGCACCCACGGACCTTAGGTTTTAAAGCTGAAACTGAGATGAGAAGGAGTCTTGGCTCCTGGGACCCCATGTGACTATTTTGTTAATACTAGGGGCCTTCGTTACTCCTTAGAACCAAATATGTCGTCAGGCTTATTGCTACGAGTATTTCCAAAAACGACAATGCGACAGGCTGTCAGAAGATACTCAAATTTCCTTTGAAACTGCAATGACATAATTAATGTATACCCTATTTAAAATTAATTTTTGAAGGCAATATAAATTATATCATCCCAATTGAGCAGCTAAGTTCACGGAAATTTCATTACGCCATGGGTTTCTCCAAGTTTCTCTTGTTTTTATTTAATGTGAAACATCAAAATTACAGAAATCTAGTGTTTAAACTCATCGTTCTATACTTTCCTACCAATTTCAAAACGTAACATGATGACAGTGATGAGTTGCAATGCTGCACTTTGTACTGTTTCCAGAACGAGGAGATAAAATTATTAATTCTCCCCAAATGAAAATCTAACTTATTACAGTCTTGTTGGCAGTCAAGCGTGCCACGTCGATTTCATAATACAGCTAATAATAATATCTATTTCCAATTACTAATAATATTACAAAGAATAGTATTTACTCCAGTTACCAAGATTATCATCAGCAAAATATTTTTGTAGGTCATATATAAACTAAGTTTCCGGTTGCGGCTTCGCTAGCGCGGGAGTAATTAGAGCTATTTAGTATTTAGTAATTGGGCTAGTAATTGGAAGATTGGTTGTACAAGTAATAGAAGATTCTTCAAATAAGTAACTGGGTGATTAGTTGTTAAATTAGTATAATAGCAAGTAGTAAGAACAGTTGAGCAAGTAGTAGGAAAAGCAATTGTAAATTAAGCAAGTAGTAGGAAAAGTAATTGTAAATTGAGCAAGTAGTAGGAAAAGCAATTGTTCAAGTAGTTTAGCAAATAATGGGACAAAAGGTTAATATATCCGTTAAGTAATTACAAAACTGTATTTTTTTAACGTTTCTTACAAATATTTGAAATTTACCCACTTAAGAATTAGTAATCTATTATACAAAACCACTTTAAATTTCTTTTCATAGTCAAAAAAATGCACATACACATTGACCTATATCTTTGTTACACTACTATACATATATTATATAATACCGCATTTATGCTAAATACAATGTACATATAAATACATAGTAAAACAATTGTGTAATTATATATAATAATGACACATTAACACTATTGACAGAATTTACTTGTATAGAGCATTTCCCTTTAGTCTTGTGAGCATTTCCGCCACTAATAATGTTAGAATAGCCTTAATTTGTAAATGAACAATTCGAAGCTATAATTCTCCAGTATAGAATATATAATCTAAATATATATTGATAATTTTTGGATTTGCAAAGAGGCTTATTAGTAATGGAAGCATGTGTGAAGATAATGAAACTATGTTTAGGATACATAGAAGTGAAAATGTTTTAGCTATTTAGAAATATAGACACCGAGAGCAAACCGGCTAGCCTACCGGTTAACAGGTAGAAGATCAAATTCATATGTATTAATGGGATGAGCTAGTTGTTATTGACCACATTACTGTCAGGTCTACAGATATTAAAGAATTTCGTATCATAGCTCCATGATAAGCAATCAGGGAGGAAGTCTCTGAGGGATGAGGACGGAAGATACTTTTTTAGAAATTCTTTGCCTAGCAGTGGACATCTCCAGGTTAAAATCATGATGATGACCAATGAGTACAGCGGCAATTTGATTTTTGGAAACCTTTTTTTTCTAACTAACAGAGTGTCGGATAAATTTTACATTTCTACCATATTCCAATTTTTTTGACAATATAAAATACTTGACATTTGCCACATCGGTACTTAGTAATTATTAATTAAACCTACCAGCATTTGCCCTTTTGGACACTTATACATATTTATCAAATTCATCTCCTTCATTGCTATTTTATGATTTCAGGGGCTATGACGAGAATGTTAAAATCGTCTATTTTGCGTTTTTTACAATCTCTTGATTATTATTACTATTGTTCTATTTTTTTGTAATTTAATATAAATACTTTTTATTTTAACTCTGCTTCTATACCTTAGATTTTTGAACAGAAGGATATCTTAGAATTAGAATTAGTTTGTTTGGCCTTTCTTAACCTAGTTTTGTTAAACGACTATAACGTGGGAACTGGAATAAAATAGATCCATAAGGATATTATGATCAAACACTTTGGTATTTAGCTTTTTTATATTTGTGAATTTTTAAATTACTCTTGTCCAAGTGTAGTAAGAATTTCTATTATTCCACGGCCAAATGACGAACGTAGCAGTAGCTAGCGGTGCTTTAACGTTTTTAGCAATAAAGTAAATTGACTTGTAAACATTTTTTTACAAAATGTTCTCTGTAACATTTTATCAAAGATTCATCAGTACACCTTTTTTTATTTAAAATCATATCATTCTGCGAAATTTGATCATGAGAAAAAGTACTAGACAAATATTTTTTTGAAGTCACACTATAATCAAGGATTTTTGTTGCAGCTGTTTACATGAAATCAGTATTATACTAAATTACTTACACATTGTTAATATTATCATGTGTCACAACAACTTAGTGACGTTAAATAGCTTAATTAAATAAAGAAGTCGAATACATTTTGTAATAAAATTATTGCTAATCTTAAAACTATTAATATAAAATTATTACAAAAGAGGATCAATTAATATATACATGTAAATTGAAACTAGGTAAATCACGTATTTAGGTTAGTAGACGACTTATAAACAATGTAACGATAAACAAAACAATATTAATACTATGTTGACATAGATATTATATATTTTGTTGGTTCTTCTACGAGGTTGGCAACAAATATATTCGATTTTCGAAACGATTGCATTGTCGTATGAAATACGATTCATCAGGGAATTAAAATAAATCAAATACAGAAAGAATTACACATAGAATAATTAAATAAGACCGTCATGGCACAGATGCATAGCGTCTGTCTTTAAACACGACGGCTTGTGAGTTCGATTCCGACTTAGGGAGGATGGATTTTTTCGTTTCCATTTTCTTCACTTCACTTCACTTCGCTGAGTTCCCGCGGTTTTCTGTGGTTTGTTTGTTACAGGTGTCTACCAGAGCAAAATATATTTATCCCCATTCATGAAGATAATGAACTTCAAAAGTTGATATTGGACCTACGACCCTCGTGGTTAGATTTACATCTTTATACATGAGACACACGGAGACTGAATGACAGCTTCTGTCATTCAGTCATGTCATCTTTAAATATGTGATATAGATATCCTAGTGACTGAGCCTATCAGAAAAGGTGGTACAGAAGCAACTGATTAGCTCCACCACCAAGACATATCAAAAAAGGCAGAAATCCTTCTAACAATGAAAAAATCGAGAAGGACCAGCAAATATTAATGCTAATGTTAGCAAAAATATTTTTACTTAAAATATAATCAAAAAACACTATCAACCTGTGTCAGTAAAATTCAGTCTCGATGTACGACAATGCTAAATGCTATATTGAAGCCATTACTTCGTTCATCAAGAAGGTGTACGTCCAAAAACTTGTTTTGACTTAAAAAATTATATTTCTGGTACATTAAAAATAGAAAATTTTACTTAATAGATTAATTAGGGTTATAATTACTCTTCAACCCACTATTTAAAAAGCTTTAAAAGCGAATCTATTTACATGTATTTAAAATCTAAAATTGAAATTGAAAATCTGTATATATGTATTAAAAATTATTTTTTAACTTTTAGTGACTAACAAACTTACAAATTATTACCTTTTTTTTTTTTTTTTTTTTTTTTTTTTTTTTTTTTTTTTTTTTTTAACTTCACGCTTTATCCCGCATATGGCAGGGTAGGCAGAGGGAACTGCAGGGACCGTGGGAACCTAGTGTTAAGACGCTCCGTTACTTAGTCCCTGCTTTCACCGTCCCCGCTTTCCGCCTTTTCGAGGCATTACGTGTTGAGTGGCGGAATTCAACGCCGCGCTTTGCCTAGTTTGCCAGAGCGAAGAAAATGGAAATAGAAAAATCCATCTTCTCAGACTGGGGATCGAACCCAGAAACCATCGCGTTACAGGCAGACGTTACGCCTCTGCGCCACGACGATTATTACTTATTAGTATATAAGTATAATCTACCCTACCATATGCGGTATAAAGTGTGAAGTTAAAAAAATATATTGCTTAGTGTTGTATCCCGCATGTATAAAGGGAGAGTAGGAAACTAAGTATTAAGCGCTTCGTTTCGCCATTTTCCATTCCATTTTCGACACTAGTAAACGAAACGTTTTCTCTTAGAAAAGCGAGCATATGAAATGAAATGGGAATCAAAGCTACAGACGCCGTATTTACAGATGCTGCGCCACTGTACCATGACGTCCTTACTTATAAAATTACCATCGAGGCCATCACAATAATGTAACATTTTCATATCAAAATATTAAACGTCACATTTTGCTGCATTAAATTCATAGTTTTCTTTATGATCCTCAATACTCGATGTGGGGGAACTTAAGACGAAATTGAAAGCGTAGCAATCTATCGTCTGTTTATATTCAATCTATCCTAGGACCAGTCTGGTTGAGTCCGATAACAGAATTGGAATTGACTTGATTGACTTAGCTTGGTTATATCACTTAGCCTGTTCCTGTATACATAGTATTGGCTAGTTACTAATCAAGTCCCAAGTCCCATTATGAATGGAAACTTCCCTGTATTTACCTTAGTTTGTGATATGAAATAGGTGTAATGCTTAGCTGACACGCGATGTTTGTCGATCTATTTCTCTTTTGTGTTTATTTTTGCTATGGCACAGAGTTCCAAAACTAATGGAAAATAAAAACGTGTTAAAGTAAAATTTTAAAAACTCATAAATAATCAAAATTCCATATGGAAAAAACTATAATTTACATTAGGATATTAAAAAAATTATATTAGTAAATATAATAAGTTACTTGAAGTGCGCCACAAATTAACCATGGAAATTTAATTTATAAAATTAATTTGCAGATGAAGCAGTGAGCAAGTCGCTTGTTTAAAATATTTTTAATTATTAAATATGTTAGCTTTCTGCATTCATATAGTATATAAATAATATAATATTTAATGCATTGTCCATCTTTATACAATTTCTACATCCAAAGGTATAAATTTCAAATTTCTTATACAGAAACCTCCATTTCCATTTCTCTTTTTGTGCTATTCACAAAAGAAATCGACAAGGGCCACAACTCTTAGCGCCCTAAGGAAGGGTTAGTTCTAAAATCATATAAGTTCCTTGTAAGGGGCATAATCACTCTCTCAAGCGCCCTTACACACAGTGGGTGGTGTAAGTGGATATCCAATATTTGAAAATGTTTTGGTTCATTAAATTATATCATATTATATATTTTGTTTATATATTCAAATAAATAGGTTTTTGGGTGAAAGTACATGTCGTGGCGCTGTGGCACAGGTTATGCTCATAAACGCGACGGTTCGTTAGTTTGATTCTCACTCAGAGTGGATGGAATATTTCTTTTATTACACTGTTCCTGTTTATAAAATTGACAAAAACTTGGAATTTATATCGTTTGAAATTTAGATAGTTACGATCGTATATAATATTAAAAAAAAGACGAACTGTACTTTCCAGCTCTTCTTCTCAGCGGAATTACTTTTTGAAGTGATGATATTGACACGTTCGTTTGATAATTCAAATTAAAAAGTCTATTTAAACAGAATATTGAGAATTTAAATTTATAATTTGAATTTAACTCCATAGAAGCAGAGAAATGAGTCTGACTGTAAAGCAAAACGCGGTGTTATAATTATTTTTCACCAAAATTGTCATTAAAAAATATATCTATAGGAGAAGTTGGGTATTCTTTCTATCTACACTGCTATATGTGTAAAGAAGTAAATAATTACATATATATATATATATATATATATATATATATATATATATATATATATATATATATATATATATATATATATATATATATATATATATATATATATATATATATATATATATATATATATATATATATATATATATATATATATATATATATATATATATATATATATATATATATATATATATATATATATATATATATATATATATATATATGTATATTGAATAATATAGGGTAGGATGTGCCGCATTTGTGGAAGCGTGCTGAGGGGGAGGTTAATTATTAATTATTTACTTTATAGTCGGTTTTAGGATAATAGAAATTGTACAGTACCTTATCTTCATGATTCACAACACAAACACTGATTGGTCACGGCCGCCATGGAATGTTTCACATTAGTCTTCTTCACTTAGGATTACTTGCACTATTATCTTTTGCCTACAAAAGTCTTTTGTCTTTGTCAGGTTCAATATCAAGAGGGAATACACAAAAGGGAAATCAAATAAGGCTGAGGGAAAATCACACCGCTAATTAATATATCGATTCAGGAAGGACGTGCGCTCGCGTCGGCCGTCTCACGTGCCCCCTTTACTACTTCTCGACAACTACTACTAACTACTACTGACCGCTCGCGCGGGGTGTTCGCACAAGACTCTAAACTAGTCGGGGATGCCATATATAAACAAACAATATATATATATATATATATATATATATATATATATATATATATATATATATATATATATATATATATATATATATATATATATATATATATATATATATATATATATATATATATATATATATATATATATATATATATATATATATATATATATATATATATATATATATATATATGCAAATATTTACTTCTTTACCATGCACATATAGCAGTGTAGATAGAAAGAATATCCAACTTCTAAAATAGTAGGGAAAAATAAAAAACAGGTCACATATATATATTTTTTATTTTCACATCATAAAATCATACGTTGAAATTAGTTATCTAGTACACAAATAATTCTATAAAACATAATACACACGTTAAATGAAATGTACAAATATTTTGATTGCTTATTTCGTACAACGATGAGGAAATTTAGTGATCTGTCACTCAAACTTGCATCTTTAATGTAGCAAAAGAGAAAAAAAAACACATCTTAATATAGTAGTTATAAGTATGTTCAGAGCAGTGTCGCTTGATCAAGTAAAGGTAAGTAAATAAAGGAATAAGGAGCTCTTGTTATATGCGCAATAAAGTAGGTTTTCATTATCTAGTTTTCTTGCTTGATGCTGTATCGAGATTTAATTAAATTGCAAGACATATTCTTTAATATTAGTTAACTTAAATAACCTTTGCATGTTATAATATGCTAGTACTTTTGTTTTTCAGGCTTGAAACATAATTATATTTATAAATCTTTCTATTACAAAGGATTAATTAGCAAAAATTCATGACAAAAGCAAACAAATATTCTTAAATTACAAGAAAATATGCAGAGATCGATTCTTTTAAACATTTTTATTTCACAATTACCAACAAATCTTAAAAACGCTAACTATTTACAATAATCAAATGCCATTAAGCTTTACATACAAACTTAAACACAATCACAATTTACATGGTCTAATTATTATTTCATCACAATTTTGTAATGAAAAGTAATTTTGTAAAGCTCTATTAAAGCTTAAATACATACAACTTTAATATAAGAATTTAAAAGATCTTTTTAAAGAAAAGAACACGTTACCTACATTTATAAAACCAGAAGGACGCCATATTTACCACAGGTGAATATTACATAGATTTTTATTGAGATTGTTATATTCAGTGCATATTTTCATTCTCAAATAAACTATTAATATCATAAATTCTCTTTAAGTTTTGAAGAAATATAATACAATGTTATAATACAATTTGGTTGGCAGTTTTTCATGGAATATTTCATCACTTATTTGTACAATATCGGAATTAATATGTTATTTACATGAGATCTCTTTGTAAAAGCTTAAAATATAAAAAAGAACTGCAAAGCTCCTACAAAGTTTAATTACATTTACGTTATTTTAGGCGTAGTTTACAAATTCTCAGTCTCAATAAAAATTAGATGCTCATTAAGTTCACAAATAACTAGAAGGAAAAGGAAGAAAGGGGTATCATATGTATAGTTTAATTTAACTAATTATCAAATAAATAATGTATTACTTATTTATTTCTTATATTGTATAGAATGCAGGGTTACTTTTTATTATTTTTTTTCAAACGTTATCTATATTATTTCTGAACTTAATAGCTTGAAATATTCTACAATAGTCTAATAAAAAACGAATTGACGTATTACAAGACGGCCTTAAGACATTTACAAGCGCTAAAATACTTTAGAGTATAACTAAAGTATTTTTCTATTTTTTGTAAAGAAAACACAGAAATGGTGCCACATATAAACATAGCATAATTTGAAGATTCCTTCAGCACAACATTGCGTCTTAAGACAGTCTTATTCATTAGATTCAATATATCTATACTATATCAAACTTATTTCTAATATCTTTGACATCTACACTTAAAGCTTTAAATTTAGGCTTTTCTGAGTATTTAAGAATTTACATAAAGATAAAGTTGTTGAACAAATTAAATTATCTAAAGTAAATATATGTATATTATTATTTGCATGCATGTATGTATATTCATGTTTATAATTATTATTATTGTTTTAAATATGACACACAAATAACTTAATTAAATGAAATACTAAAAGTAAGGACAATGAAGTAAAATTATTTTTATAATCGAATAAAATAATGGATTTAAAACACTATTTTAAGTCAGTTTTAAGAAATAATGCGAATATTTAAACGTGAGTTCCTGTACCTGAAAAAATGAAACTTTTAATTATATTTTCAGTTATGCTTCAAGGGTAGGGTTATGTACTGGTTAGATATACAGGCTTGTAATAATTATTCAAAAATGGTAAATACTACTCAAATGTGGCTTAAAATATAATTTATACCTTTGGTAGATATTTGAGATGAATGCATGCTCCCTGGATTAGAAGGTGGAAGGATGTATAGCGCACCAGACGACTGGGGAGGCGGCTTAGGCACCTTTTAAAAAAAAATGAATTTATGAATAACAAATGCATTATAACAAACAAAAAATTATATTAATTTAATCCAAATCAATAAATTATTTTCTGTTTATTATTTCACTTTATACATAGTAGTTAAAATTAAACTCAACAAAAAAAGATTTCTATGAACTCTTTTTTGTAGAGTTTAAATTTAACTAGAATATGTTTCAAATATTTAAAAAAAAATACAAAAAAAATTACTTGGGGCTGGGCATTGTTGCTACTGGACGTAGAAATAGGCGGAGATGTGAACGGTCTTGATGTCGATGATGACGATGGTGATGTTATTGATGAGCCTAATGAAATATTTCATAAACAATTTTTAACTTTAAAAATCGAAGTACCTTAACTAAAACATATTAATTTATTTATTGTTCATTCAGAGAAAAAATAGCATCTGAGAAAGTATTAAATTATTTCAAACTTACTCTGTGGTGGGAGATGATTGGTGTTACGTAACGTGTAATATGGTGGAGGGGCATTCTTGGCAGGATTATTAATAGCTGGGACGTACGCTGTTAAATTAAAATTAATGTAATTATGAAATGAAAATAACAATTTTTAGTAAAGAATAAAATTGATAAATAGGACATTTTTTTAAATAATTTTATAACCAAAATATAACAACATTAAATAAATCTAATATTATTTTAATATTTACAGATTTAAATGGATAGCTAAATTCCTAGCAATAATAACTACTCTGGCATCTTACTTCATTGATTAAAATTTACTCTAAATTCTTTTAAATTTTATAAAAATTTTGAAATATTTACATTTCTACATAACATAAAAGCGTACATTTTAAACAATTTACTTACGGTAAACATTAGTATCTCTCAAATATGGGTTCCCGTAGGTCGCAGCATATCTCACATCAACTCCACTGGTTAGAATTACTCCTGAATTTCCCATGGGTATAACTGTTGCAGGGCAAATACTATTATTACACAACTTTACAAAAAACAGAGTGCTTTTAGTTGAATTTACTCGTTTATATATATTTATGTTATAATTACTAGTCCATACAGTACCTAGAGTATTTTTTTATTTCAAATATTAATTTGATTATATAAATATATATACGTTTGTTGATGGAAAGCTTTACAAAGTGAATCATAAATAATTCAATTCAGCTTACTAATTTATTTTATCTATATGTATACACTAAATTATAGTGAAATATTTGGCCTTATTTCTGACATTAAATCGATACATAATAAGAATTTGAATAAACCCACGTATATGACTAAAATAAGCTAATATCAAAATATATCATATAAATGATTAAGGAATATATTATTATAAATAATTAAATATATATAAAACTTTATAATAAAATAAAACTTAATCTTATTTTGCCTTTGAATAAAGAAAACTGTCACATATTTCATTTTTCATTTAACGTACTCGTATAATGAAATAAAACAAACTGCGAGTATTAAAACTTAAATTTCAAAGTATTCACTAACAGATGGGAAACAACAGAGACATTGACCAAAGTTCTACCGAAAATTTATGCATTGAAAATTATTCTTGGAAATAAACATTTAACATTTATATAATACAGCTTTTGTATTTGGTTTCATAAAAAATATAATTATTTTTATAAATATGTATTACATATCGCCCAATAACTCTTCTTTCTTCATTAACCTTGTATTAAATTAAAAAAAAATGTTGTTTTGTTCAAGACAATAAATAGTTGCGATAATTAGGTCATCATAGCTCAGTCGGATAATAAATTTGATCTATGTAGGCTTAATCCTCAATCGGGGAAATAAATTATTATTATTGACGTGACAACGTCTTAAATTAGGTTGCGGCTCGGAGTCACATATGAAAAAGTGTAACGCCCGGTAACGTAACGATGTGTCAACTGTCACCGAACTATGATCGGTCCGCCGCGCGTATCACTTGACACATGTACAATGTTTTAGTAAACAAAATATATTTTCTATAGTTAAAATTTGTGCAATTTATATTATAATTATTAATCATATCAATAAATATTCTACCGAGAAAAAGACGTGCACGTAAAATTTTCGCCCGTAAAACCCACTTTACAGGCAACCATTTTTTTTAACGATCTTCTTGCCAAATCTATTATAAGAAGGGTAAACAGTGAAACTTAGTCGAAGAATGACATAAGATCTAATTTCGCTTTATATTAATATATTATGTATTTAGTGTTCACAAAAAAAAATACATTAATATAATAAATTATATAATAATAAAAACATTATATTCAATTTACTTACGTAATAAATACATTAGAGGACCGTCGTGGCGCAGAGGCGCAACGTCTGCCTGTAACGCGACGGTTACTGGGTTCGATCCCCAGTCGGAGAAGATGGATTTTTCTATTTCCATTTTCTTCGCTCTGGCATCTAAGGCAAAGCGCGGCGTTGAGTTCCGCCACTCAACACGCAATGCCTCGAAAACGGCGGAAAGTGGGGACGGAGTAAGCAGGGACTAAGTAACGGAGTGTCTTAACACTAGGTTCTTATGGTTCCTGCAGTTCCCTCTGCCTACCCTGCTATGTGCGGGATAAAGCGTGAAGCTAAAAAAAAAAAAAAAAAAAATAAAAAGTACATTATATCCAATTAACTTACCATCTGGCCCAAGCATGCCCAACCTCCCACAGCTACCTTGCCGATTCAAAGATCCGCAGTGACTCTGATACGTTGACGCCTCAGTAGTACTTCTAGACAAGGATCCACTTAGCGAATCATTTGTCGGAGGTGCGTAGTCGCGTGAATAGTCCACGTATGGCACGTAACCGTTGCTTTGGTCTTGAGTCTTGGGTGAAAAATATTATTTTTAAGTGATTTTTTAAATAAAAGTTATATTATATATAAAGTACAAATCAAATTAAATCCAGAGATATTTTATCAATACACTTATAATTTAGTATTGAATTTGGGGCTACGTTCTAGATTTAGAGGGCCTAAACAACTTAACGTATCCTACTATGCATAAAGACATTGTTTTTAATAATGTATATTATTGTTTATTATTAATTATAATTTGAAGAAATGTTTGAGTATAGAGTGATAGGTTCGATTTACACTTGAGGCAATGTTCATAAGAAAAATATGTTAGTTTTTTAATTAGATAGCTAATTAAAAAACTAAATTATTTACATAACATAAATAACGTTCTTATAACATCAACATTAAAAGATTTAATATAGAAAATGTTATTATGCATTATTGAATTATTTTATAAAGATGATTAACAAGCAAACTTTCGTAAATCCTATTATCGAATTACCTAGTCTGTTCAAATATTCAAGTCACATTTAAAATTATTCCGTTGGCAAGTAGTTCATGAGGTTACCCATTTTACAAGATTTTCTTCTTAGAAGCCGAGGGCCGTGATCTAACTAATTAAAACCGATAGCAAGTCCGCTTTAGTTATCATCAAAGTTCTGCCTTTTGCCAAACTATAAAGTCGCTACTTCTAAATAACGACGTGAAATGAGTTATTACGAGTAACTGTGAAGCTATATAACTATATTGTATATTATTAATAATTACTATGTTTTTTTACAAATTTGGTTTATTTTTTATTGAATTATTAAATTTGGATTTTTTTAGAAATCCGGTTTATTTCTTGTTGAATTATTATTATTCTAATTCTACAGTATTCAAATAGATTAATACTAGATTTTTTATCTTTGCAATGAATTCAGCATGTATTACGAACATGTTTAGTAAGAAATTTAATAATAAGTTACTCTGATTTCCGATTTCGGCCTTTTGACATGATATGTGTTGAGTGGCGGAACTCAACGCCGCACTTTCCCTTACGACAGTCAACAACATCAACACTTAAACTGTCGGTTTACATGCAGACGCTGTGCCTCTGCGCCATTATGATAGAAATTATAGATTCATATTATAGATATTTTTATTATGTATTAAATCTGAATTTGGTTAAGAACATAATAAATACTTTGAAGGAAAATATGAAAATTTAATGAAATATTTCTAGCGTCAAATGCACTATCAACCCTGCTATATATATAGCGGGGTAGATACCTGTATAGGTAGGGCGATTCGAACTCTCAAATTGTTGTGTTTACTCGCAGACACTGCCTCTGCGCCACATTAACCCTCAAATTATAATATATAATACCTGATGACTATAATTAATACTTTAAAATAAGTATCAAGAAATAAAGAAAGTAATTTACTAATAAATGCACCACCTACTTCTCTATATACATGTTGCTAAAAAAATTACACCTACCAAGTGTTATATCTCCGTCCATTACCATCCAGTTCACATAAAGCACTCACAGTAACATATGACAAAAGTGGCGAGAACGTTGCCTATTTGTTCACAGACAAGGATATATTTAGGCTGATTTAAATTCTGAAATACAGCCGTTTAATATTTTCAAATGGCATGAGGCCAAAGCACGATTTTGTATTTTGTTTGGTGAATCTTCTAATACGAATAGGTTTCGCGTTTCGATGCGGTATAGTAGTTTTTGATGGGTTATATGGGGATTTCATTTGGGTTTTCTTTTTTTTTGAAGTTGGCGTCGAAATGAAAATGTTTCTAATATACGTATGTATGAAATATGTTTTTTTTTTCTGATACAGTAAAATAGGATCTATTAGATCTATTTCCTGTCTTAGTTACTTATAAAGGCCTACGGGGTCTTATGGGGCTTTACGAGTTGAGTGGTGGAACTCAATACCGAGCTTGTCTAGTTGCCAGAGCAGAGAGAATTGAAATTGAATAATCCATCTTCCTATAATGGGAGTCGAACTCACAAGCCGTCACGTTTACAGGCAGACCCCGTGCTTCCTCAATCGGTCGTCCTCCTCTAAGGATTTAATGTTTATTTAAACTTCGAAATCGTTCACAAAAGTTAAAATTGAATCTCGTTTTAATTAAATCGAGATGAAAACTTATATTTCAACATAATAATACATTTATTTTGAAAGAGGAGAAAAGCTAATAGAATACGCCTCTGAATTCAATTTATCAATAATGAATACCTTTTTCAAAAAGAGAAGTAATAGAAAATGGACCTGGATATCGCCGGACAAAAAAACTACCAACGAAATTGATTTTATAATGACCAATACTCCAAAAATAATAACGAATGTTGATGTTGTTTACAATTTAAAATTTCCTTCTGATCACAGGCTTGTAAGAGCTACTATCCTGCTAAAATCCACGAAGATGTCTAGAAAAAATTTCAGAAGTACAAAAACTAGACTAAAAATGAACGAAGAAATCGATAACTACTTGAAAAAACTCACAGATATGTTAAACGCATCAGATAAACTAAACGAAGATACAGACATTCAAACTTACTACGATGAGCTTGAAAACATAATACTTGAAAGCCTAAAAACTCAAAAAAATACAGAAGCCAAAGTACATAAAATATTTAGCAATGATACAGAACTTTGAGTCAAAAGGCGCACAGAATTAATAAAAACAAAAAATAAAAGCAAAGAAATGAAAGCAGAACTTAGCAAATTGTATAAAACAACAAAAAATCAATAAAACAAGATTATAGTAACTATAGACAAAGTATCATAACCAGAAATTTAGAAAAATTCAGAAGTACAAAAATAGCATTTAAGGAATTAACCACACACAAAAAATGGATACATAATTTTAACCAAGAATCTGAAGTTATTAAGACTAGAAAAAATGTGATCCAACATGCAACAAATTTCTTTTGTTGATATTGCGATACTGGCAGAATCACCTAAAGACCTAGAAGAAATGGTCACTACTCTTGACAAGGAAAGTCAAAAGGTAGGACTAAATATGAATCCAAGTAAAACAAAAATAATGACTAACAGTAACAAACGACCAATACAAGTACAAGGACAAATTATAGAATATGTTGATAGCTATATCTACCTAGGAAAGCAAATCTCATTCAGTAATAACAGTAATTTAAAAACCTATATAAGAAAAAAGACAGCACCATCACGGAAAACCATCATAACCACCAAATAAAAAATAACACCGTTAAACCAATTGACGAAATAGAGGTGTACACTCACATAAGACAATTGAAAAACGAAAAAAGCCCTGGCCCAGACGGAATCACAAACGAAGCAATAAAAATGGGGGCACCAGCCATATTAAGACAACTAACGGACTTATTTAATATGGTCTTGAACACAGAAACAGTTCCTAAAAAATGGTGTTTGTCAGACATTATTTTACTTTTTAAAAAAGGCAATCCGCTAGATATAGGAAATTATCGGCCAATCAGTCTTTTGTCCAGCATATACAAACTCTTTGCTTCAGTACTACTTAAACGAATAACCCTAGATATTGACAAATCACAACCTATAGAACAAGCAGGATTCCGCTCAGGTTACAGTACCATTGACCATATCCATACAATAGAGCAAATAATTGAAAAATATAGAGAATTCAACAGAATTAAAGAAGAATTCTACATAGCATTCATAGATTACACTAAAGCCTTCGACAGCGTCAGTCACAGCTCCATATGGTCGGCACTTCAATCTCTTAAAATTGACGAAAAATATATCAACATAATTAAAAATATATACGAAAATAGTACAAGCAAAATTAGACTCGAATCCAGTGGAGAACCCTTCAAAATTGAACGGGGCATTAAACTGGGCGATCCGTTGTCACCGAAACTTTTTATAGCTGTTCTCGAATATATTTTTAGAGGAATCAATTGGTCAAATAAAGGCATTTTGATAAACGGTAGGTACCTCAATCACCTAAGATTTGCAGACGATATTGCGATACTGGCAGAATCACCTAAAGACCTAGAAGAAATGGTCACTACTCTTGACAAGGAAAGTCAAAAGGTAGGACTAAATATGAATCCAAGTAAAACAAAAATAATGACTAACAGTAACAAACGACCAATACAAGTACAAGGACAAATTATAGAATATGTTGATATCTACCTAGGAAAGCAAATCTCATTCAGCAATAACAGTAATTTAGAAGAAGTATCACGAAGAATAAATATAACGTGGAAAAAGTTTTGGGCGCTAAAAGAAATACTAAAAGGCAATTATAGCCTGAACATGAAAAAAACTGTTATGGACACCTGCATTATGCCTAGCCTCCTGTATGGTTGCCAAACCTGGGTACTCACAAAGACCATAAAACAAAAAATAGAAAATACACAGAGGGCAATGGAGCGAAGCATACTGCGAATTAGAAAAATACCAAAAATAAGAAACGAAAACATAAGAAACAAAACAAAGTTCAAGGATGCGCTGAGACAGGCACTAACGACAAAATGGAAGTGGGCCGGACACATCGCCCGTTACTCGGATAAAAGATGGACAATAGAGACTACGAAATGGAAGGGACCAGCAGGAAAAAGAAAAGTCGGCAGACCACAACAACGATGGCGAGACGACATTATACAAACGGCGGGAGAGAATTGGCTTGACCGAGGAAAGGATAGGGAAAAGTGGAATAGGTTAGAGGAGGAGGCTTATACCCAAAACGGGGTCCATACTCTTGCAAAAAATTAATGTTCCAAGTATTATAATTTAAAACTAACATTAGACTAAGTACATTCAAAAAAAAAAATCTTACTAACATCGTTTGAAATGTAAATTAAGGGATTTGGAATAATAAAAAAGCTTTATTATTATTATTTAATACATTTATTTTGAATATATTATTATTAGTGACTTAGGTACATACAGAGTTTGGTCAATTTGAACCTCTCACATCCTAACTATTAATAGCCTAATAATAGCCTAGCGTAATAACTTGTAGCTTTTATAGTTTGATATATGGTTTATTTATAACAAAAATACTGATCGAAATCCATCCAGAATTGGATTTTAAGGTAAGACAAAAAATTAGGATCATCCCATAAAAAATATACTATTTAAAAGCTTATACTTCAGTCAAATCGTTTCGCCCATTTCGTGGCATTTGGTGTTTCTATATTCTTGGCTAAATATCTATCGAACGATATTACTTAATTATATGTATCTACATTTAACACTAGAATTTGTTTAATCAATTTACGATATAGTACTTATTCGATATTTTTTTAATAACAATGTTTTATAACTGGAACAGTACTGTATTTATTATGCGTCAATGTCAACAAGATTAACCATTACAATTTATTTACCATTATACAGTTTTACTTACTTTAAATACTATTTATATTTTAAGACGTAGTGTATTGTTTCATGCATTTGACTATAAACACGATAGTAAATCCGATTTCCAAAGAAATATATTAAGTTACGATAAATTAAGTTAGTAAATTTATATCGGAATTAAGTCACTCAAAATGTTATGACTCAACCTTGAACTAAGAACGTCGGACGAAATATCTTGATTCTTATGTTCTTTTACACCACGGATATGCCTACTTCGTTATATGGGATAACGCTTTAAGGATATATATATATATATATATATATATATATATATATATATATATATATATATATATATATATATATATATATATATATATATATATATATATATATATATATATATATATATATATATATATATATATATATATATATATATATATATATATATATATATATATTTTTATATACAAAATACGAAATATTTTTTTAGCCTGACACTTTATCCAGTATATTGCAGGGTAGGCGGAACTGCAGGAACCACATTAAGCTAGTGTTAAGACACTTCGTTGCTTAGTCCCTGCTTTCTCCGTTTCCGCTAATACGAAATATAATACTTAAATTTGCGCTCGTATGTACTGACTTTATTTGTAGTATAAAAATTCCTTGTTAAATTTATTTTTAAAAAGACCTAATTATTTTATTAAATAAATGAAAAAGATTACAAATCAGAAACGCATCGTATGAGATCTAGGCGATCCCTCCTACACTATACAAAAGATATTGAAAATAAAACAAATACCCAAGGACCATGTACGTGTATATAAATATTGTAAGCGCGAACGTTATGGGCTCAATTTCCACTCGTAGTTCACAAATTTATTTGACGGCATTGACATCCGCCACTCAACACACATTGTATCTAAAGGCAGGACTGCTTCTGATTACGCCTTGCGCGAATAAGTTAAAAATATATACATACCTTAAAATGTACATTATGTATAGGATTAAAATCTCCACTGTAGCGCTGATATTGTTTCATAAGTTCATTATCGTAGCCGACGTCAACTGGCCCAGCGAGCGGCAGACCCAAGTTTGTGGTCAGTTGTAAAGTGGAATGTAGTTCCGTTTCTTCATTGTTAGATATATCCTGTTAGAAGGGTTAGGTTATGTTAGATTTATGATATGGCCTTTTTTGGATGTAAATTTTATTTTATTAGAATGCTGGAGACCTTTCCAAGAGTTACAACGCGTAATTTCTATTGTACTCTTAATGTATAATAGCATGATATAAATAGTTTATATGTATATCATTCAAAGATGTACCTAAAACTATTTTTTCCAAAAATGTTCCAAATTCTTATTTAATACAACTAAACCATAGAAAATTTAGAAAATATTAATCATAATTAAAATATTGACCGTAATTAAATAAGGCTATTACGTAAATCTCACCATATCACAGCTTCCCTCCACTTGTCGCAATTCTAGCTTCAAGTCACTTATGTTTGAATTCCTATCGCTATCTTTGAACTGATCAAAAGTTTTACCAACTTCGGTAATGTCGGGTTTCTTCGACTCCGATTTGTGGGTTTTACGATGACAAAGCATTAAAGTAAGCATTATAATAAGTATGACTACAGTTATCGACACTCCAGCTCCCATCATGACCATAAATGGTATTGATTCTGTAACAAATGACAGTTATACATTGTCTTATAAGGGCATGATAATTTCAAGATGAAAATAATATGTAGTTCTGTTTGATGTATATAATGACATTTTAATTTTTTTCATAGTAGGTATTATTTTGTACTTTCAATTTAATTTCATTTAAAATGTGTTTTTTCACTTAATTATATAGCCGTTTCATTTTAAGTAGACGTGTAATTAAAGTAACTGTACTCTTCTATATCACGCATATAGCAGCATAGCATTAAAACATTCCTTTTTCTCTTTCCACCTTTCAGTACTTGCATGTATATCAAAACGCAACGCTTATTTTTCTTACCAGAGGTGGTGGAAATTGAAAATATTTAAAAAAAAATAATCGTCGCCCTTACAACTAGAAAGTGTAATTTTTATTGCAGTTGAAGTTTAACTGGATTTTTTTTTAGCTTCACGCTTTATCCCGCACATGGCAGGGTAGGCAGAGGGAACTGCAGGAACCGTGTAACCCAATGTTAAGACACTCCATTGCTTAGTTCCTGCATTCTCTGTCCCCGCTTTCCGAAAAAAGAGAAAAATCCATCTACCCCAAGTGGGAATCGAATCCTCAAACCGTCACGTTTACAGGCAGACGCTTACGCCTCTGTATCACGACGGTTTTTATTTTATTTACAGAAAAAAATATAATATTTTAAAGATATACTAACTATCAGGTATAAGATTAATTTGTACACTGTCACTTCCATATGCATTGGATGCTGTACAATTGTAAGTACCAAAATGTTCTGGTTGACTTTTACGAATCACCAAAGTGGACTTCGTCATACCATCTGCTAAAGACTCTTCTAGAAATACGTAATCCTGAAAAATATTAATATTTAAAATAATCGTTTACAATAAAATATGTATATATAAAATTAACTTATTTACAGCAAAACTTCATCGTTGCACTTTTCTTAAGTGATAAGTGAAGAAGACAAGAATGGCCATCAGACTAAAACTTTTGAAGTTTTACTCTTGAAGTCCTTGAAAATGAGGACAAATTACTTTGACGCCACTTCTAAGTTTGTTACAAGCAAGACTGTATTTAACCATATTATTACTTTAAACAATCCAAATTAGTAAAGAACAGAAAAGAGCAAGTATTCAATTTGTAAAATACAATGTGTAAACACTTAAATGTAAAATTAGCTTGCAATTTTAATTGTGTGGACTATAAAGTGCAAAACTACGATTTTTCCCGATCCCAGTGAAATATCGGGAAATCCCCTCTTAAACTCCGTCACTTACAAGTAGAAATGAAAACATATATAATCAATTACCTACAAAAAAACAAAAGGTTTTCAGGAAACGTCCGAGATTGTTATATATCACAATTTAAAAGAATTGTGGAAATATAATATAAATATATATATATATATATATATATATATATATATATATATATATATATATATATATATATATATATATATATATATATATATATATATATATATATATATATATATATATATATATATATATATATATATATATATATATATATATATATATATATATATATATATATATATATATATATATATATATATTTATATATGTTTTTTTCGCGGGTAGACACGATTGTGCATAGACGTGTTTTTACAGCTCCACTGTTTTTTGTTTATTTTAAATAAATATATATAAACATATGTGTTAAAATCGTAAATACCTGTGCGTAAGTCGACTATAACTAACTCTCTTATACAAATTTTATACCATTTACACAACAATGGAAACACCTGTGGAGCAGCTGTTAAAAAGCATGAACGAATTATCTTCAATGTTCTCCTCACGTATGGGTGAATTTGAAAAAAATCTATCTCAGCCTGGTCCAGCCGTCCCAACTCCCACAATAAAGGCCTTGAGTGCTGAATTTTTAACATTTAAGTCATTTGTGTGGAAGTCACTCGGTTTGTTAAAGTCTCAAGTTGAACTTCTGGTACAAGGAATGGACCGCCTGGAGACTAATTCCAGGAGTAAAGTGCTGCTGTTTCACGGTATTAAGGAAGACAAGGATGAGAACGTATTGCATAAGACATTGAATGTGCTAGACGGAAATATGAAGCTGTCTGAAGTAAGGTCAACATCTATCGAGTCATGCCATAGACTTGGTACACAAAAGAACTCTGCCAGGCCTATTATTGTTAGATTTTCCAGTCTTCATGATCGTTCTCGGGTTTGGAAGTCTAAAACTTTATTAAAAGGCTCTAAAATAACGTTGACAGAATTTTTAACCAAGACGCGCCAAGAAGTCTTCATTGCAGCCCGTAAGCACTTCGGGATACGGAAATGTTGGTCAGCTGATGGCATGATTATTATATCACTAGGTCAATCTAAGGTCAAAATCTCCTCTATGTTTGAACTACAAAAATTAACGGAAAAACATCCAGCTCCGAAGGTCAACTAGTAAGACGTTTTATTTGTGTAACATGTTTATTACGAAGTCTTTTACACTTTTATTATTATTGTTTTGCATATTTTGCTATATTTAGTTTACTTTTTGAACAAAACTTTTTTAGTAACTAAGTAATATTATAATAACATAACATATATGAAATGTGTCATTTTGTCGTAGCTAATATATCAACAGATAATGTATTTACTTTTTGTAGAATGCGTTCTGAAACATTAGTTATTTATTTATTTTATTAGTTGTTTTTGTTTAACATAATATTTTTTTTTATAAAGTTAAAATGGTTTAATGTTTCTTGTAGTCAACCTGTGCACGTGATTTTTATTTGGCAATTTTAATATACATTTTGTTTTTATTAGGTAAGCCTTATATATTTATATTCTATTCTTTATTTAAATATTCTTTTATATATTTTTTATATATTTTGTTTAATATATTTTATTTATAAAATATCATTATGAATATTGATGATGAATATTTTTCGTTCTCGTCTAGCAATTACGATAGTGCAGACAGCAATAATTCATCTTTTACAGATACTGCATCGCTTGCTGACAAACTTTCAAATATTTTTATTAATCCGTCTTCCTCTCTTTCCTTGGTGCATATAAACGCGCAGAGCATTCCTGCTCATTATATCGATCTTCTCACATCTTTTAGTTCCGGCAAAGTAGATTGCATACTGATATCCGAGACCTGGCTTAAGCCTTCCCTTTCATCTGCTTCCTATTCCCTACCAGGATATCAGTTATTCCGTAATGACCGCACGGAGCGGGGTGGTGGCGGCGTTAGTATATATCTTCGTGACCACATCCCCGCTTGTGTTGTCTCTTACTCCTCCTCGCAACAGATTGGTTCACTGGAATACTTGTTTTTAGAGTTGTCACTACGTCACACAAAAGTACTTATCGGTGTCTTGTACTCGCCTAGTGACCAGATAAACTACTTTGGCACTCTAGACGGTATTCTTGAGAACTTCCGGCCTCAATATGATCATATAGTTTGAATAGGTGATTTAAACACTTGCCTTTTAAAAAAACGATAAAAGAAGTCATTTACTTACAGAACTTTATAAATCATATAATTTATCCATCCTTCCTATGTCTTCCCCTACACATTACTTCCCCACCTGTAGGCCTTCTCTTATTGATCTTATTTCCGTCTCTAACCCTAATCTCGTTATTTCTCATGGTCAAATGACCGCCCCTTTCTCCTTTCATGACCTCATTTATCTTTCTTATAAATTACGCCCTCCCAAGGTTAGAGGCAAAATATTTTTTCAGCGCAATTTCAAGCATATGGATCTTGAACGCTTGAGAGAGGATTTGAGGAACATCGACTGGTCATCAATAATGTCATCAACGAGCATTGACTACATGGTAGAATCTTTGACTACTGAACTGATTAATATGTACAATATTCATGCCCCTATCAGACCTGTTCGTATGAAGCATGCACCTGCCCCCTGGTTGACACAAATTATTAAGAACACAATGGCAAAACGTGACAGAGCTAAGGTTAAGTACAAAAAATGTCCAACCCCAGAAAATCTTAGTTCATATAAAAAGTTGCGAAACATCTGTAACAGAATGTGTAGGGATGCCAAACGTCGCTACTTCCACAATACCATTCAGAATCTTTGTCAATCCCAAGTATGGAGATTCTTGGAGACATTTGGTGTAGGTAAAACCACTGATACTTGTCGTGTTTCAGTGGATCTTCATACCCTTAATTCCTTTTTTACAACTCCAGTATTTATTATTAGCACCTCATTAAAATCTAAAACACTTGCAATGCTCTCTGAAATTGACCTACCTGACTCCAGTTCCTTCTATTTTAGCACTATCTCAGAGGATGTTGTCAAGAAGTGTGTTCGCTCCATATCCACTAAAGCATTAGAAAGTGTCAATCTCAGCATAGACACGATTCTTTCCGTGTTGGAGGACATTGCACCGGTGCTCACCCACATTGTTAATTACTCACTGTCTTGTAATGTCTTCCCTTCACAGTGGAAGAATGCCTTTGTCATTCTAGTCCCTAAAACTTCTAATCCTTCCGATGCCTCTCATTATCGTCCAATATCTATCCTTCCTGTTTTTTCAAAGGTCCTTGAATCCTTAGCTAATACCCAACTTTACTCCTATCTCTTGTCCAACAATCTACTGTGTCCTCTTCAATCCGGATTCCGTCCTTTACACAGCACTGTTGGAGCACTGCTGAATATTACAGAGGATATTCGGTGTGCTATGGACAAACTAAGCTCACTATTATGGTACTGCTGAATTTTAGCAGTGCTTTTAACTCTGTTGACTTTGACATACTTCTTGGAACTCTTCGAGCAGTTAATATTTCGTCAGCTGCTATCGGCTGGTTCCGCTCATATCTCTTCGGCCGCTCGCAATGTGTAAAAGCAAATGATACCACTTCATCTTGGCTTGAGCTCACTGCTGGCGTGCCACAAGGCGGCGTACTTTCTCCACTTCTTTTCTCTGTATTTATAAATAATATCTCAAAAGTCATATCTTCTCCCTACCACCTGTATGCAGATGATTTACAACTTTACCGTCATGGTAGTTTAAATGAACTGACCGATGCCGTTGAAGCATTAAATTTAGATTTAACTGCTATTGAAACATGGGCTAATTCATTCGGTCTACTAATTAACCCCCAAAAATCTAAAGCTATAATAATAGGCAGCAATAGACTAAGACATAAAATAAATTTGGACGCTATTCCTACACTACAATACTCGGGAGTAACAATTCCCTATTTCGACAAGGTTAAGAACTTAGGGCTTATAATTGACAGCAACATGTCTTGGGCGCCGCATATTAACGAAATTAGCAGGCGCATGCATTTCTCTTTTCATTCTCTTAAGCGCCTCCAATACTTCCTCCCTCACAACACCAAAATTATGCTAGCGCAATGTCTTATGCTTCCGATACTAGACTATGCCGATGTTTGCTATCTAGATGTGACCGAGGAGCTGCTAAATAAGTTAGAGCGATTACAAAACCTAGCCATTCGTTTCATTTTTGGTCTACGTAAGTATGATCATGTTTCTGAATTTCGTGCTCAACTCAATTGGCTCCCAATCCGCCTTCGCCGTGATATGCACATCCTTACGCTCCTATTTAAGATTCTCAATTTCCACAACTTTCCTTCTTATCTACGCTCCCGATTCACTGTGCTTCCTCCTCCCTCACGCTCTAGGCGGTCTTGTGTCATACTGACACTTGACATACCGAAGAGCAACACCAAATTCTTGCATAAATCTTTTTCCGTATATGCCGCATCTCTTTGGAACCAACTTCCCGTTCACATCCAGAGATGTCCTTCACTAAAATCTTTCAAATCTCACTTGAAAAAGCATTTCCTCGCTATCGAAAATAGTTGACCTAGACTCAATTCATCGTTCTTCTTTAGTTTGTGTATTTATTTTATATTATTATTTTTAACGTAAATATGTATATATTTTATGTATGTATATATCTATGTATATATTTATAAGTATAGTGATACGTATGTATATATTATATGTGTATGTATGTATGTATTATTTTATAAATTTTTAATCTTGATTTGCTTATACTATTTATTGCATTGTGTTTTGACCCGTTGTTTGGCACTTACTCACTTCCACTGGTTGGCTGGAAGAAATTTCTTTTAGAGATAAGCCCGCCATTGTATACATACCTCTCATATGTAGAATTTCTAATTGTTACTGTTATGCAATAAAGAATATATATATATATATATATATATATATATATATATATATATATATATATATATATATATATATATATATATATATATATATATATATATATATATATATATATATATATATATATATATATATATATATATATATATATATATATATATATATATATATATATATATATATATATATATATATATATATATATATATATATATATATAATAACTTTGAAAATCAATAATTTTTCCAGCCTATTTCAAAGCTGTCACTTAATAATTGTAAAATTTAAAAGACCAAATTGAATTCATAAAGAAGAGAGAAGTCATGCTGAGTCACTCAGGTCTGAGGTACTAATTGTAGTAAACTGGTGGTAAAGCATTTTTAGTTAAAAAACGTACCATGTCTCTTCTTATTTAGAATTATTATTTGAAATACCAGATACCAGACATTGCACGACTTAAAAGTATAGGTTCTTTAATATATAATTTTAGCTTAATTTTATGTTAAGCAAAAACAAAACGATCCATTGTGACAATAACATTGTTAAATAAACATTTCATACTTACTTGATTATGAAAAGAGTTTATTTCATTTCCTCCAAACGCCCATATAACTAGATCTGGCTTTGGTATTGAGAACGAAATGCATTCTATATGAACACTATCGCCTTCGACGCCATACTGGGTTTGATTTGACACAATTTTTGGTGGACCTAAAAATTAAGCATAATTAGTAGTGATTCATCCCTATTTTTTGTTGTTACCATATATTGTTATTATTAAAGATTTTTATGATTTTAACGTACTTTTTGTCACTTTTATTTTATATTTCACCTGAAGTAGAGTAGGCAAAAGGTACAAGCTAAAAGAGTTCCACAGTATATGGAAATAAAAATAATTAATTTTTCGCAGTGAGAATCGAACCCAGATCAGTTGCGTTTATTATAAAACATACTATTTCACTACGACAGTTTATACGAATACCAAAGAGGTTATCTATTAGAACATTTGTTAATTTAAAATAGTGCACTCATTGACATATGGCATATGCGTTGCCATAGCAACGAGTACGTCACGCCAAAACGTGTTATTTATTCATTTATGTGGGAGCTGTCACTAAGTGGGTAAAAACTAAGAAAATTTTGATATATATTAGCGAATACAGATTGAATTCTGATTAATTTCAAAGCGACGAAATAAGTAATTACAACTTTTTAAATTTGTCAATTAATGTTAAATATTGATGGGTGACCACAATTAATTTCATTACATGATATGTCATGGCCCCAAAACCACGAAAAATATGTGAATATTATATAATTAAATTAAGTGGTTATTTACTGTTAGTTGTATGAAATATTTTTATACTCAGTGTGGATCACTATAAAATCATAAAAATATATAATATAAAGATTTTTTTTGCGGTAAAAATCAAGTTACCGACTCAACAAGTGTAATCTAGTTGGTTACTTACAAATAAAAGGTTTTAATATCATTTTAATATAATGATAGACGAATTTAAATCACACAATTTGTACCGTTCAGCTTTAGGCTTTAATAAAATAAATCCATTTTAGGCTGAAATATTCTAATTTAACTAAATTAGAAAATACTCAGTATCAAATTTATATCAAACAAAACTTTTAAACAATATCAGTTTTCACGGCGCGGCTCTAGAAATAACTTATTGACGTCAAATTATAGAAATTAATATAATAAGTTTAATGTTCCAATATCAGATCTATTACAAATTTTGATGTTCTCTTAAAAAAGCTCTTGCTAACATAAAACAATGTAATATGTAGTATATATATATATATATATATATATATATATATATATATATATATATATATATATATATATATATATATATATATATATATATATATATATATATATATATATATATATATATATATATATATATATATATATATATATATATATATATATATATATATATATATATATATATATATATATATATATATATATATATATATATAATATATATATATGTATATATATATATATATATATATATATATATATATATATATATATATATATATATATATATATATATATATATATATATATATATATATATATATATATATATATATATATATATATATATATATATATATATATATATATATATATATATATATATATATATATATATATATATATATATATATATATATATATATATATATATATTATATTTTGATAATTCATTTTTCAAGATAGTAATCTCTGTTAGGACAATTCAAATTTCAATATTTTATATCATTTTTGTTTATAAATCAACATAATTTACTTTAAAGTGTTATTTAAAATATTTCTAATAAAAGAAAATAAATAAAGAAAGCATATAAAAGCGAGGACCATCGTGGCGCAGAGGCGTAAGCGTCTGCCTGTAAACGCGACGGTTTCTGGGTTCTATTCCCAGTCGGAGAAGATGGATTTTTCTATTTCTATTTTCTTTGCTTTGCCAACTAGGCAAAAGCGCGGCCGCCACTCAATACGCAATGCCTCGAAAAAGGCGGAAAATGGGGACGGAGAAAACAGGGACTAAGCAACGGAGTGTCTTAACACTAGGTTCATATGGTTCCTGCAATTCCCTCTGCCCACCCTGCCATGTGCGGGATAAAGCGTGAAGCTAAAAATAAAATATAAAAGCAAATTTACCTTTCAAATAGACCATAGCAGGCGCCTCTATATCTTGATAACCCTCGACACTAACTCTACACCAGTATTGTCCTGCTGTTTGCTTGTTCACTGTTACCGTCAAATTCGCGGACTTACCAACTCTCTAAAAAAATATATATTTTGTTTTGTTTTCGATTACATTTTTAACATAAATGCCATACTGTAAACAACGTATCAGTAAAGTAAGCCAATTTGAACTCTTGAAATCATGAATATTTTTTACACTATATATACTGTCCAACTTTATATATAAATACTATAATCTCATGGATAATTGTTTCCTAAAACTTCACGCTCGTAACAAAGTAGTAGAGTAGGCAGAGGAAACTGCAGGAATCGTGGAAACCTAACGATAAAACCCTCCATTTACCGCTTTCCGCCATTCGAAGCGGAACACTAATGACTGACCTATTTAAATAGTTGCCAGAGTGAAGAAAACGGAAACGAAATAATCACGTGGGAATCGAACCCACAAACCGTCGCGTTATAAGACATTTTGGGAATATTTATCAACTATATGTTAAATTATATTTTAGTCATTCAGTAATATGAAAACAAAGAAATATTAAATCATATACAGGGATACATATAATCAGGGACAAGCAACGGAGTGTCTCAACACTTATTTAAAATATTTCTAATAAAAGAAAATAAATAAAGAAAGCATATAAAAGCGAGGACCATCGTGGCGCAGAGGCGTAAGCGTCTGCCTGTAAACGCGACGGTTTCTGGGTTCTATTCCCAGTCGGAGAAGATAGATTTTTCTATTTCTATTTTCTTTGCTTTGCCAACTAGGCAAAAGCGCGGCCGCCACTCAATACGCAATGCCTCGAAAAAAGCGGAAAGTGGGGACAGAGAAAGCAGGAACTAAGCAACGGAGTGTCTTAACACTAGGTTCATATGGTTCCTGCAGTTCCCTCTGCCTACCCTGCCATGTGCAGGATAAAGCGTGAAGCTAAAAAAATCTTATAATTATTTACAACAACTTACAACAACTTTATCATGGTCGTATCTTAGCCACAGTACTTTGGGCGAGGGATGGCCATCGGCTAAACATGTCAACATAGCTGTAGTACCAATATCTCCTTCAACGTTGTGAGGCTTTGTTTTAAAAGCTGGCCCATCTAGTAGAAAAAATTAAAAACATCATTATTTTTATGTACATATTTCAAAAATTTCATAAGAAAATATTTAAAATCATTTATTATAGTATTATTTTTGAAGCCGTATGTAGCTTTTCGACAAAAAAATACTTAAATATTTTCATATAGCAATACTATATAGTCATTAGCATGTATGTCCTTCGATAAATGAATTATTTCCATATTATCACTCTGGTAATAAGACAAAGCGCGGCGTTCAGCTCCATTGCTCACTAAGTCATGTCTTGAAAGTGACAAATAGAGTGTTTTAACTCTACTTAAACTAGTATTACGATACCCCGGTTACCTACTTAATTTTTGACATTGCATTTTGATTAACGAAATTAAACTCAGCCAATAGTTGACTGACTTTGTATATATAATAGTCAGTCAACTCTTAGCTAAGTTTACAATTTATATATTATTATTGTACATAATACAGAACTTATTATATTTAAAAGAAGATACTTTAATATAAAATAAAATCGTTTAACTTTTTTTACTTTTTAAACCATAGAGTGTAATAGAACGAATAATCTGCTTAAAAGATTTAAAAACAAATTAGATACTTAACTGGTTATTTATTCTCACGAGGAAGATAAACTTAATTGCTTTATTCGAAAACTTAAAGGCTTAAAAATGTCGGCGAATTTCGTTTATCGCTTGTCTCTTAAAGCTTTATCGTGTTTTATAAATGACAATTATTAAATGTAAAACTGTATACTGTATTAATATTTATATTTAAGTTAGGACCAACGAGTGTCTGCTCGTAGACATGCCGGTTTGTGGGTTCGATTCCCACTCTGGGAAGATCGATTTTAAACTAGGTAAGCGCGGCGTTAACTTTCGTCACTCAACACGCAAGGCTTTGAAACTGTGGAAAATATATATTATATATATATATATATATATATATATATATATATATATATATATATATATATATATATATATATATATATATATATATATATATATATATATATATATATATATATATATATATATATATATATATATATATATATATATATATATATATATATATATATATATATATATATATATATATATATATATATATATATATATATATGTATATATATATATATATATATATATACAATTACTATCTTATATATTATATGTTTTTTGTTTCTGTCTATGTGTCATATATTTAAGTCAAAAATTTCATAAAACAATTAGAAAAACTATATATAAGTCTTAAATGCAGACAAAGTCAAAGCAGAAATTACAGTAAATAATTTGGCAACAGTTCTCAACGGTGCTTGGGGGAGGGCATTAAAGTTAGAAGTCTTTCAAAGCGTGCAGTCTTCAAGTTCAGTAGTAAGTTTCTTATTAATAATGTACGTGGTCTGCGACAAAACGGTTCATGTTGCATATTCTTTAGGTACTTGTATGTTTTAAGATATACACAATGAAATATATGTATATATATATATATATATATATATATATATATATATATATATATATATATATATATATATATATATATATATATATATATATATATATATATATATATATATATATATATATATATATATATATATATGTATATATATATATATATATATATGTATATATATATATATATATATATATATATATATATATATATATATATATATATATATATATATATATATATATATATATATATATATATATATATATATATATATATATATATATATATATATATATATATATATATATATATATATATATATATATAAGTCAAGTATATATCCGCCAGCCCTTCGCGACTTTGAACGCGTGTATTCTTCTTCCTTATTCTTAAACTAAACTATATATAACAAAAATTTTAAAGCAACTGTGTTCAGAATCTATATAGGTCTAACATATTAAAAAAAACCATAAATCGGACACTATGACCATTTTGACCTGTCCGCTTGGCGTGGAATGCCCCATATATATAGTTTATTATTTTGTATGTTTTAAGCTTATTTAAGAAAAAAATAACTTGTATAATATTATTCAGAATATTAAATGTAGAAAATTATTTTTTTAAATTTGGTAAAAAGTATGTTCTAAAACAAAATATATACATGAAATATATTGTGTCTTAAGCTTACCTCATAACTAAAGCTTACTGTACACACAGAGACAAAAAAAAGTATACGTAGCAAAAGAAATTCAAAAGAATTCCGTTTTCCATTCAATGCAGATACATTCTATATATAATTGGAATGACTTACATGAAATTTCCAGGGTTTTAGACTCAGCGCTCTTGCCAACTTCATTCTGTACTTCACATTTAACGGTCGCTTCATTATGCTTGCGGGACACATTCGGTATAACCTACAAATAGTAAGATTAAAGCTTTCTTTGTACACAAGTTCTTTTGTAGAAATTTTAAGTGCTTTGGGAAATTAAAGTTGTTTTACATTGAGAAAAATAGGTTATTATGTTGGATGAGGTAAGAGCTAACTGAAAATATTGAGTTGTGGGTTCAATTCCCATTTGAATGATTCTTTTTTCATATATGTTTTATTTTTCCTTCCAGTAAGACAAAGAACGGCGTTATAATCCGCAGTCTGTACAACATTGAGTAAAAAGTGATCCTCTCTGCCTCTAAACGTGTAATTTTACAGTTTTTCAGTATATTTTTATATTAACTGAATATAATTTGTAATTTTCTTTAAAATCCTCTTAATCTAGCCAATTTTGAAAAGATTAAAGATACTTTATGGCAAAAAAGAAGGTTTGTACAGTAAATATTTCCTTATCGTAATAAAATGACTTAACCGAGAGTTTTCTCATCTTGTGATAAATTCAATTATCGCGTGATTCTTTATTTATGATTCTGTATCATAATAGGAAGGAGATAAGATTTTGAGTTTTGTTTTTATAACATCTTCAAAGTTTTTCGTATTTTAAAATAGTTGCTTAGTTCAATACGAACAGTTCAGTACAAACGGTTTTTGAGAAGTGAGGGTTTGATTTTTTCGATTTTATACTTTTTTAAAAATATCCACAATATATATAAGAGATTTCGTTCTATTAAAGAGACACTCCAAAAAGTTACAAGTCAATCACCACTCAATATGGAGACGGAATTCACTAGAAAACTATATAAAAAATCAACTTAAGTTTTTCATAAAACTCTCTGTTCTCTTTACTTTCACTTCACTCTCTCATCTCTTATCTCTCTTATTTCTCTAAAGAGAGGCTAAATAAGCGCCGCAAATTTTATTTCTCTAAATATGAACGTCCTTGTCCTATATACATTCCTTTATATAGTATTGTTACTATGAAACTTAGTAACATTCAACTTTTATCTTAAATCGTCTCTTAAAGACAATAATGTTTGTGTTTTTACGACATTATTATGGGACGTGTATTCAACTTATCTTAAAGCTATTCACGTATACAGTTTGCGGGAAACTTCTGTTTTCTTTTAGAGAAATATAAAATATAAATGAAAGGAGGTTAAGAAGTTTTAAATGTAAAATAAATTATGTTTTGAGGCTACTGTGGTATAGCAATACAAGTCCAATAACATCGTATAGCGCGGTGTTTAGTTCCGTTATTTTACTTAAAATATATCGGCACGGGGTGAGATCGATTAAGAAAATTTAATGATGCTCAAAAACAGAAAGTATTGTGTCTGGTATAATAGAGAAATAGAAAATGTAATATATTTCTCCTTTTATTCTTCAATATTTTATTTTGTACAGCGTTTCATAAATCGGCCTATTTAAATATTTGTTCGAGTGGAACCATCAATATTACTTAGTCTTGCCATAAATATTGTTATAAAGAAAAGCACGATTTTTTTTTTATACGTAACATTTATTCCTTTCATAGTGAGTTAGTTTAATACATCAATATATAACTATTAAAAATATACAATGTTTATTCGAAGTGGTCCCCATTGGCTGCAATACTGTCTTTTAAACGTTGAGGCCAGTTATCAATAGCAGCACGAACTCTTTCTAGAGGAAAATTCTTCACTGCCAACCGAATGGATCGTTTTAGGGACTCCAAATTATCATGGCGTTTAGAGCAAGCCTTACTCTCTAAGACTGACCATAAATCATAATCCAATGGATTTAGGTCAGGACTTGACGACGGCCAGTTTTCAGTGCTGATAAAGTCCGGAACGTTAGTTTTCAACCAAGATTGGGTGGATCGAGCTCTATGACCCGGTGCCGAGTCTTGTTGAAAGCACCATTCTTTGTTATTGAACATGGTGTTAGTTAAAGACTTAACTACCGTCTCAAGAATGGTATTTTGATAAACTTGTGCCGACGTTTTAATACCTTTTTCACAAAAATATGGCTCAGTCACCCCTTCATAGCTAACACCCCACCAAACCATCACTGAAGTGGGATAATGCCCACGTTGTACTCTGTTTACTAATTGCGAAGCTTCTTTAGAGCTTCCAGCATAAATACGGTCATTTTGTTTATTAAAATACTGCTCAATTGTAAAAATTTTCTCATCCGTAAACAAAATTTTTTTGTGACCTCCCTTTGCGTACCGCTTAAGTAGTTGTTTGGATTTTACCACCCTATTCTTCTTTAAATTATCAGTTAAGAAGTGACCAGTACGTCTCTTATAGGCTGCAAGTCCTAAGTCATCTTTTAATATACGCGACATGGTTCTAGGAGCTATCTTCATCTCCCGAGATAAAATCTTTTGCTTACGGACAGGATTTCTTCGAATTCTTTCCCTAACTGCTTTAACCACCTTTTTCACACGAACGGTACGTGGACGGCCAGATCTTTTTCTGTCACAAACAGAGGAGGTATCATTGTACCTATCAATAGCCCGGTAAACAAACATTTGACTAATACCAAGCGGGTGGAGGGTTTTAAAAATTGCACTTTTCTCCATACCTACTTTATGTAAGGCAATCACAGCGATTCGGTTCTCTTTATCACCCCACTCCATTTTAATATAACAAAATATTTAACAATATAATGGCGCGAAAATAAGAAAACACATCAAGCAATCATATAAAAATGACAGATTCCAAATTCAAACGTAATATTTTCTTTTTTTGAATAGTAACAGTATTTATGGCCAGACTAAGTATTTCAATTTTTTTATTGTATTATCATAGCAGACTATGTATTATTTACATCACGATATTCATTTCAACGGAACCAATGTACTTGTGTTGACAGTTTTCTAAGGCTCCTATATTATATCATGTGTACATGTATATTTTTTTGTCTTCATGCTTTATCCCGCACCATAGGAACCTAGTGCTACGACACTCCTTTGCTTAGTCCCTGCTTTCCGTCTCTTTCGAGGCATTGCGTGTTGAGTGGCGGAACTTAACGTCGCGCTTTACCTAGTTTCCAGAGCAAAGAAAATGAAAATAGAAAAATTCGTCTTCCCCGAGTGGGAATCGAACCCACAAACCAGTCGCGTTTACAGGTAGACGCTACGCCTCTGCGCCACGACTGTCCTCTATTTATATATAACTATTAATTATTCACTTTATCACAGGGACAAAGCTGTATGTAAAAATAAGCTATAAATATTGGTACTAATAAGAAGGGTATTCATACATTACGAAACTTCAAAGTATAATGAGCGCTTCGTGGCACACTGGGGATGTGCTTGATTAAACGCAAATATTGTGGATTAAAATGTTCATTAACATATATTTGTATTTTTCATATATATATTATTAAAAAGATATAGTTCAAATAAGTATGTAGTGACTAACGATTACTTCAAAAATAAATTAAGGAGTCATTAGTCACTAAAGCGTGTAGAAATTTATAAAAGGTTTATATTTTATGTTTTTAATTTCATAATAAATTAAAAAAAATAGTGAAATGCGCAATTAGGCTTTAATTAAATTGAAATTTCGGCATTGAGTTCCACTTAATATGCAAAAATTTTAAAAATTGTGCTACAAAAGAGTGTCTTAGTTCCCTGTATCCATTCATATGCGAAAAAATTAGGTATATTACAGAAGTTTATAGTCTCTTCAACATATTTAATCTTATTAAGATAAACAATACATTTAAAACAGAGAAAATAATCACTACTATCTTTTTCTAACAAATTGTATAAACATTGTAAAGATAGAAAAACATTATTTTCTTATCTCTTTCACTACAACAGTGACTAAAATATTAACATTGCAAGCTTGCAGTTGCCACTCGACGTATTTTATATTGGAATAATAAAAAGGGTACGGATTTTCCTTGAAGAATACTCCGCTATGAACAGCAGGTAGCTTTGAAATTGCACTTTGATCGATAAAGAACTATAGCTCGTATGTGCGTCTCTTTAAATTTTTTTAATTTATTTCTTATAGTTTTACGCTTAGTTTCTACGCGTTAATACTGAATTTGATACATTGAAGCGTTCTGTGGCGGAACTCAACGCCGCACTTAGTATATCAGAGCGAGAGCGATAAAATTAAAATAATTACAATCAACAGCCATTGCATTTATTTTTTTTAAAGTGCTAATCCACCATGGATTTCAAACCACGCTCTATTGCACGGTTCGCAAGAAGGCGCAATTTCAAATCCCACTGCGTTCAAATTTTTATATGTATTAATTTTATATTTCTTTAGGTAGCTATTGCATTTACAGTCACACTGTCACTTTGCAACAAGATGGCATATATTTGTATTGACATTAACCAGTTCTATGATTAGTTATTTCAAGTAAGTGATAAAAATAATGACGTTGGCTTTATTGCATACACAGATAGCTTATTAATGAAATAATATGACAAAATTTAATTTTTTATCCAATATACTATACTTATAGCAGAGCAGCTATAGGCAACTTTGTGTCTGTCCTTTGCCCTCCGCTGCCCATTTTTCTACTACATTGAGTGTTGAATGATAGAATTTAAAGACCAAATTTTTCTTGATACCTAAATAAGGAAAGTAAAAATAATTAATTTTCCCCTAGCGGGAAACGAACTTACAACCGTCGCGTTTACAGTCAGCCACTGTGCATCAGATAACAGATTTGAATAATTTCTTAAAAAGTAAAAATTATTGATAGAATTTTTAGGCCATTTTTTTCTTGTTATCTAAAAAAGGACAATGAAAGTAATTAATTGTTCAGGAGCGATAATCGAACTCAGAACCGTCGGGCTTACAGACACTGTGCATCTGATAAAGACTTGTCTTGTCTCGTCTGATTTCTTAAAAAGTAAAAATTGCATACAAATAACAATGCAACTTACCAATTCATTATCTTTCGCAGTGAGCACTTGCTCGTTGTTCACGTACCATCTGTACGTGAGATTGTTCGGATTAGCTGCAGCCTGACATCCTGTGAAAAGGATGCCGTTAAATAAAACTTTACTCTAATAAAATATATTGTGTTTTCAAAACATGTATTTCATTTCCTTTATTGTGATTAAAAATATAACAATGATTGACTGACAGACTATTTATATCATATCATTTTTTTTGGTTATCTATTTTTTCTATGAATTATAAAACGAATTCAAAATACGTTAAACTCTGAAAAAGGTTAAGTAATCGTTAAAATAAATTTTTCTTTTTCTTGTTTTTTAGCTTCACGCTTTATCCCGCACATGGCAGGGTAGGCAGAGGGGATTGCAGGAATCATACGAACCCAGTTTTAAGACACTCCGTTGCTTAGTCCTTGCTTTCTTTCGTCCCCGCTTTCCGCCTTTTTCGAGGTATTGCATGTTGGATGGCGGCCTCGATGCCGCGCTTTGCTTAGTTGCCAGAGCGAAGAAAATGGAAATAGAAAAATCCATCTTCTTCGAGTGGGAATCGAACCCAGAAACTGTCGTGTTATAGGCAGACGTTGCGCCTCTGCGCCACGATTTCCATTGTGTGTATGAATAAGATAAATCTCAAAATATTTAAATTTTAGATGAGAAAAACTTTTAATGAAATAAGACTAAGAAAATTAATTGAAAAATGAATAAGAAATAAATTTTGCTATATATTTGTTCAAAATATATGCTCCTACAGGTGACGAACAACACATAGCTTAGTGGGTATACTTGAGTCACAGGTCCCATGCGCTGCACAGATCTCCCTACAACGTGATGGACCTGGATCGATAAGTAATATAGAGTATACTAAGTAGTTTCTTCTATTTTTTCTTTTTATATTAAGAAGTGTAACTTAGACTTTATGGGTGAAACGTCCATAGAGAGCCCGATATCAAGACAATTCATTGCATTTATTTTCTCTTACTACATTTAAGTATGTGGATTCCTTAATGAGGATTGAATTTACAACCGTCACGGTGGTATTTAATATCTCCCAAATAACTGGAAATAAATGATTAATAATTCATCAAAATTATCTAAAACTGTGCTATTTTAATTAAAACGCCCATTATATCAATACACTATAATCATCTATTAAATATATAGAAATATATAATTAACCAAAAGCCTCATAAAGGGACGTTTTTAGCTTCACACTTTATGCCGGTCACAGCAGGATATACAGACGGAGCCGTAGAAACTATGTGACGATCTGTCTTTCTATCTCTATCTTTATATATAAATATATAGTTTCTTGAACATACCCAAAACCAGCTTCTGACCTTCTTGAATTCTGCCACTCGGTAATTTCGATTTGATAACAACTCGAACTTTTGGTGCATATTGGACCTGTGACAAGGAAGATTGCTTTAGTAAAGTTTAGCATTGTAATTAACGTTTACGCTAGTTTTAATATTATTATCTGTAATATGAAGAAATATTAATGTAAATTTGAAGTTAATATGCCTATAATTTATGATAAAATTTACATGCAAATTTAGTAGAAATGAAAAAGAAGTATAAGTAAATAGAACTCTTGTTACTATTTACTTATATAGATATTCATACTTGATGTATAGGTAAGTTATTATCACTTTTCGTGTAAAACTCTTATATTATTAAGTGCCTGACTGACACAAAACACAGTAATGAGCGTAAAAGGCTAAAAAAGCTTATATATCTTAGGGAGGACACCAAATGACGATTTCTTCAAATTTTTATACAATTGGGACAAATTAAGATTTAACGTATATTTTAATCTTAATATAATATATTTAAAAAAATTAATATATTTTATATTATACTTTAAAACATAATAACAACGATAAGTAAACGAAGAAGTAATTAGCAAATGCGATACCAAAAGCGAAAGCACCTAAAATTAAAACATAAACCGTACACAAAAATGAAAGAAACAAAAGCGCGAATACTTTATTTAATTTTTCAGCAATTTCCGGCGCAAGTCTGCAGAATATCTTGTAATTGGATTGTTATGCTACAACCAAACGAGGAACTGGAGATGCCGTTTAGAGCAACTATTTACCTTATAATATGCCGTTAGCGCTATTCTGTTACGAAAAAATTTACATTTCTGTGCATATTATTTCTTTAAAGACACATTACTAGTGTCACATTCAATTTTCAATTTCTGCTCAAAGATTGAAGTTTTAATAGTGAAATTAAAAATTGGGCGTTATAAGACCGTCTTGGCACAAAGGCGTAGCGTCTACGTATAAACGCGACGGTTGGTGGTCGATTCCCACTAGGAGAAGATGGATTTTTCTATTTTCATTTTCTTTCTTTCTTCTTTGTTCTCTTGCTAGAACGGTTAAATTAATATACATTTAAGTGCGCGTCCCCATATGCCATAATTTGGAAATATATGACGCATTAGCGATAGTAATGGGTTCATTAGTCACGCGACTTACATGCTGGATTATATTATATACATATGTGCTTGTTAACACTCTTTTTGCTCAAATATGAGGTTTTTTAACTGAACGGCGATAAACACTGCGATTTATTTTCATATAAAGCATATAATAATTGAAACATAATCATTCACCTTCTTCTTAAAATTAAATGAATTATTTTGTATAAAAAACAGGTATCACTTACGTAAAACTCAAGTTTAATAGCTGCACTTAATGGATTAGTATCTAATATCAAAAGTCTAGACGAAGCCTTAGGTCGAATAAAAAACGATAAAGTGCTACAAACTACAATACTATCGGATTAAGTTACTCAAGTAATTATAGGGATAATTCAAGTATTAGAAACTGTTGACTTTTTTTTAAAATGGATAAGAATTTGTAGGTGGTTGTAAGTACAGTTTTTACTTGAGTTGAACGGTTTCGTTCCCAGAAATAAGAATTTTGTAACATTTGACAGTATTAGGGCCATGTTAGGCAACTCGTGCCACAGTTACAATTACATAGATGATACAGGTAATATCAAAGTACTTAACATATTCTAATTATATTATATATATTTTTTAAATTAAATAAATTGTGCTCGAGATTAGCATATTCTAATAGAAAAACCTTTACTTTTAATTGAAATTAAATTTAGCAAAATTGAGGGTCTTTCTTTTATCGTTAAATCATCCTGCACATATCTATCCTAGATGAAGTAGATCTTAAGATTTTTTTTTTAGCTTCACGCTTTATCCCGCACATATAGATAGGCAGAGGGAACCGCAGGGACCGTGGGAACCTAGTGTTAAGACACTCCGTTACTTAGTCCCTGCTTTCTCCGTCCCCGCTCGTGCAAAATTATTTTTATATATATTTCGTTCATTGCAGTTTTCTAGTTAAAATCTTTGTTAGACAATTTTTTAATTTATCCGTTTTCGTCCGACAAAGTGAAAATAGTCAACAACCTAGTGTAATAATTTTTATTCAAAATCGGAGTAACATAAAATTAAAATATTTTTGTTGTTGAGCTTCTCTCGCAGGTTTTACTGAGTATTCTTAACTTAGTACATTTTAAACTGTAACATTTGAGATCAAGTACTGCATTATTTACATACTACAACCCTCACGTCTCCTTTTCGGTCAAGTTGTATCGGAATGTAGAATTATATCTATTTCTTTTACAGATATACTAGTTAACGTTGACTGGAAGCAAAATCGATAAGAATATAATAATTAAATTGTATATTACGCTTCTTGAGACTCAGCGCCGTGACGGTTCTCAATATGACAATATGTATGAAGATTGTGCTTACTTAGTTATTTGGAGGAACTTAACATCGCTCTTGGTTAATTAAGAACAAGGTACATTTAACTATAGACATATAGCTTTTTTTACCTTTGACATCTAGCGAAGTGTACGAAGAGTGTTGAAACACTATTTTTATGCTCCAACAAATAGCTTAATGTACCCAACGGCTATAGGTATATAACAGTAATAAACGTGATTAGTGCGATATAATATAGTCTATAACCTCACAGGTCCAGATCCAGGCCAAATTTAACTCAGAAACCAGTAGTTTTTGCTTTTCACATAATCAGGTAAAACAACTATTTTTAAAATAAATAAAATAATATACGATACGTTGAACGTAAAAAGAATCAAAACCAAAATTACAACATTAATCAGTTTTGTTATTTTCACTTTGCTACTACAATATACCATCCAATATAAAAAGATCTCCTTTCATTTCTCCTCAATAGTAATATCAATATAACTTACAATTTCACAGAGCATTGCGAGGTCAAATAATTTTGGTCGCTCGTTACTCGGCGAAGACAAAAATTGTGGCTTTTCCACAGTCTGTTTCTTTATTTCGTTACGGTTTTCCCTTTATCCTTTTATTGGTGGGTCGACTTAAGGCGTAATTTATGAGTATTTTTTATGGCTTGACATTGAATCGAATGGAATATGAGAACGAATCTTGTGTAATAAGTGCTTATATGAAACATACGTGTTTAAAATTTATTTTACGCTTTAGCCTGCTCATTGAATGGTTAGCAGAGGGAACTGCAGAAATCGAAGGAAGGCCTTTCGAAGAATTACGTGTTGAGTGGCGCAACTCAACGCCGTGCTTGCTTAGTCTCCAAAGAGGATAAATAAAATTAACGCTGAATCACTATGCCACGATGGAACTAATTTTATATATGTTTTAGATATGTTTAAATTATTTTCACACTAGTATTCATTATTATACAACTTTATTGAGGTAAACTGTTGTATTTCATTTATTTATGATATTATATTGTAAAAGAAAATCTAGTAAAAACATTTAGTTTTCCACTTCCTTGTGAATCTATTTATTACAAGAGCGCAAAAGTGAAATAGTTTTAGCCCAACATTTTTCTTGTCCTTCTTCTTCTTTTAATTTTCTTTTTATTTATTTATTTAATTATTTATTTATTTATTTTAATATTTATTTTCTTGTCCTTTTTTTTCTATTAATGATTCAATTTTTACATAATCCATCGTATATACATACTGTCAAAACTGTCAAAAGTCAAAGGTAAATTGTTTTGTTGAAAAAAAAAAGTTATAGAGGACCGTCGTGGCGCAGAGGCGCAACGTCTGCCTGTAACGCGACAGTTTCTGGGTTCGATTCCCAGTCGGGGAGATGGATTTTTCTATCTCCATTTTCTTTGCTCTGGCAACTAGGTAAAGTGCGACTTTGAGTACCGCCACTCAACACGCAATGCCTCAAAAGTGGGAAAGTGAGGACGGAGAATGCAGGGACTAAGCAAATGGAGTTTCTAAACACTGGGGTCCTATATTTCCTGCAATTCCCTCTACCTACTCTGCCATGTGCGGGATAAAACGTAAGCTAAAAAAAATTATAAATTTAATTATTTAAACGTTAAATATATTACCATTCGATCACTAAAATGAATAAAGAATCTATTTTTAATTTCGTTTCAGAGCTGAAAAGAATTGGCGCAAGATTTTTTTTACTTTACTGTATTATATGTGATTTTTCACTAACATAGGATGTGATTGTTATTATATATATCAGCTTGTATGTATGTCTAAAAGAAAGAATCGTTATATTATCAAATTTTATTGTAACTATGCAATTTAACGTTTGGTATGGCTTAGACGTTTACTGAACTTAATTAAAGAGCCCTTGTAAAGGGTATTTTGATATTAAGTCATTAGTTCGAATTTCCTATTACTGATAGGTCAACAAATTACTTCGAGATTTCAGTTACAGAGGCATTTCTTGTTGGATTTAGTTGGAAATTGTGAACGTTTTGTGTATTTGTATTTAATTTATATCTATAGTAATAATTCTATGTAGTAATTACTTTTTATATACATGTATGTATATAGTTTAAATTAATTAGATATATACATATGTATAAATATGTACTATTCAACCAAATCCAATTGACTAACGTGTAAAATTAGCTTAATCAACTGTCAATTGAACTGTTCAAGTACGTGAATCGACTACATTTTTCACCAATCCACCTTTTCGAGATCTTTAAAGCCGGTACCAAATGTAAAATTCTAGATCATAAGCTCGTCTTTCTAAGTGTAAGTGATTAAAACACTGCTTTAAATAATATATAAAAATAAGTAGTTGCCTTAATATATCTAGATCTAATACATTATTGGAATAATCTGGGCTATATTTAGAAGCGAGTAGGCTAATAAAAATATGATTTTTTATATGATTATAAAAACAATAAAAATGGCTATAAAGTTAAAAGTTTAACTTCGAATACCCTCTAAGACAGTGACGTCAAAAGCCTAGCCGTAGGCAGGATTACATATCCAATTTCGTTCAGAAGATTTGTTTTAGTTTTCATTTATTTTATGTTACACTACCAGCCTCAGTCATATTACGTCTTACCACTCGTTTTAAAATGAAATCTACTTGTAAGTTGAGAAAAGGTTTAAATATTTAATATTTTCAAGTATTTAGTTTCGTAATTCAACATCGCGCTTTATCTTACTAAAAGGAGGTGATGAAAATTACTTACACCACGTTTATAAGGATATTGCGAAATTTTAAATTTTACGTACTGAAGTGGTGGAAGTGATTTTAATATGTTACTATAATTGAGCTTAGTTAAATTGAGAACTACACAAATTAGATGAATTTTTATTTCTCTTACCATATTAACATTAATAATAAGTGAAAGTAGATACTCCACATATATTTTGTTAAAAATAAATTTGATCGCAAAAAGAGTTAGCTGGTCAGCTTTTTAACTTCAAATTCAAAGTTATAATAAAAATGATGAATTAAAAAGTTAGTTCATATTGAAGTAGGAGAATCTTCTTTATCCTATATTTAAACTTTTCCCAATTAAAACTTCTTAAAGTGAAATTTTAAATGTTTTAACATAATAAAGTTATTTAGTAACCGTTTAAGTACCACTCATCAGTTTGTTAAACTTGTAAGAGCAATAGATTCAGGGATTACTGAGCTCGATAGATCAGTTAACAAAGTTTTATTGCTGATTGTTGGAATTTATACTAGAATTAATTGAATGAATATTATATTATAAAGGCTTTTTTTGTAATACTAAAATATTAAGGTAGAAGTAGTGGGAAAATACATCGCTCTAATGTGACTTGTAGTCACATATTGAATTTTTGTTTCCAATTTCATGATTAAAAACAAGGAAAGAAAAAAGTACAACTTAAAATCGTTTACAAACTTAAATTTACATGAGTATATATTAATTTTATATGAAATAAATTACTGAAACAATATGCTTATATTTATATATTCCTAGGATGTCCTTATAATCCCTATCCCTATATTTTGATTGTTATAAAATATCTTGATGTAAAGAACTCGACAAAAATATATGTTATATATTCATATGACAGTGAGTCAAGAGATTCTCTTTGAACTTCGCAAAATCCATAAGAAGCTTTTTGTATATAACTTGATTTTTTTTATTAAGTTCAGCTTATATAATAAATTTAAACTAATTTAGGTTATTATATTATTTAATAAAGGTACATATGAGATAATTGATTATTAGAGCGGGTTCGGGTTACAAAGTAAAGCAAGTAGGGGTCTACTCCTTAACATTATATATTATTATGTAAAATAATAAACATACCTTTAATTTTACAGTAGCTGCCTTATAAGCTCTATCGGCCGTATTCTGAGCTTGACACGTGTAAGGTTTGGTCATGGTTTTGTCTTCTCGGTCGCAGACGAAGTGTTGAACTGTAGAAAATATTAAATTTAATATTACAGAGACGCTACTACAAAATAAGTTGCATAAAGCTTATAAGATTTCGACGTGGCATGGTGAAGAACGTATGGCTTAGTGGTGAGAGCGCTTGCACGGTTCGCAAGAGGGCTCGGGGTTGAATCCCACTGCGTTCAAAGTTTTATATGGATTAACACTTTAGGAATCATAAAAATATTTATTAATAATAATTATTGTAAAATGCGGGGACCCTACCTACCCTGCCATGTGCGGTATAAAGCGTGAAGCTATAAAAAAAATTGTAAAATAAATGAATTAATAGTATCTTATAATATTGACAATATATTATTTTAATTAGGTACCTAATATTTAATTAGGTACCAATTATTCTGTGATATCGTAATGCTGTAGATACACAACGTCTAGTTGTAAATATAATGTTCGATTCCCACTCAGTGGAATAAATTATTTTCATTAGCTTGCTCTGCTTATAAGGTAAAGCCCAATAACCTTACATATTAACATTAATATAATATCACTCACCTTACATATTAACATTAATATAATATAAAATAATTATATATAATTACCGGGCTGTGAACCTACGTCCATCTGACATCAACTCCACTGTATATGTCACCCCTTGATTTAGCACTCCTCCGTCGTGATCTACCCATGTTATCTACAAAAATGACAAGTTTTTATTATTTTTTTTATTTAAAAAATAGTTTGCTCTACAGACACTTGGTCCGTACCCTTTTTTAACTCATACTATATGTTTTTATTACAAATTTTGATTATATTAATACATAATATATAGAAATAATATTTATCATAATGAATATCTATAATAATCTTTACATATTTTTTTATATTTAATATTACTTAAAAATTAAATGTTTATAATACTTGATATTATATTACACTAGCATTAGTCTAAATCTTTGTCTATGTTATGCTTAATAAGGATGTGTCCATATTATTTTGTATACATATTTTAATATAAAAGAAAAATAAAGGACCGTTGTGGCGCAGAGGCGCAACGTCTGCATGTAACGCGACGGTTTCTGGATTCGATCCCCAGTCGGAGAGAAAGGTTTTTTCTATTTCCATTTTCTTCGCTCTGGTAAACTAGGCAAAGCTCGGCGTTGAATTCCGCCACTCAACACGCAATGCCTCGAAATAGGCGGAAAGCGGGGGCGGAGAAAGCAGGGATTAAGCAACAGAGTGTCTTAACACTAGGTTCCCACGGTCCCCGCAGTTCCCTCTGCCTACCCTGCCATATGCGGGATAAAGAGTGAAGCTAAAAAAAAAACTGATGAACTGATATGACGAAGATTGAAAAAAAAATTAAATTCGAGTTAAGTTTAGATGCCACCTGAAGTGTTATAGTCCTAGATAAAATATTTTACCTCAGCAGCAGGTTTGCCTCCAACGGATATACATTCTAGTAAAACCTCTCTATCTTCCACAGCTTCTATGGTAGGTCCTTTTAGAATTTTCGGCGCTTCTGGAGGTACGAGTACGGTGAGACGTGCTGATTTTGAACGGATCGCTGGCTCTCCTATAGCAAATATTAAAAAAATATATGTATTTTTGTAAAAACTGTAGTACAAATAATAAACATGTGCTTATTTTTCCGCCTTTATGGTAAATGTGACAGTTCTTGGTTATGTACCCACTTGAAGGATTCAACTTTTTTTAATCTCGTATAAGAAGCGCTAAGCGCTACATGAAATTCAAAAAAATAAAATGAAGTATGAAATGGAAAATGATTAACAAGTTTATGTATATTTTAATAAAGAATGGATAAAATATGACTTGTGTCCCATAGGAAATATACATACAACATATGTCATAAATAAAACTTATTTTTCATCTGTCTAATTAATTTATATAATTTACAAAAAAAAAAAAAATATATATATATATATATATATATATATATATATATATATATATATATATATATATATATATATATATATATATATATATATATATATATATATATATATATATATATATATATATATATATATATATATATATATATATATATATATATATATATCTAACCAATAAATTAAAGCATATATACAGTGAAAATCTAAGATCAATACCAGTCCATAGTAAGTTACAATTCTATTATCGTAACTTAAGCTAGACAGGTCCTGCTGGAAATTGAACGTAAACACTCGATAAATTGCTATGCTTCCAATACAGTGTTAAATTTCTTTTTATAATGGAAAGGAGTTAAATCGTTAATATTATAAAAATGAAAAATAAACAGTGTTTCAGGAGATATGAAAAAAGTTAAATTTTAGACGAGTGACTCGGACTGTGCGATGGTTTATTTTTACGTTTGTTTTTTTAATCTCGATAAATGATATATATATATATATATATATATATATATATATATATATATATATATATATATATATATATATATATATATATATATATATATATATATATATATATATATATATATATATATATATATATATATATATATATATATATATATATATATATATATATATATATATATATATATATATATATATATATATATATATATATATATTTTTTTTTTTTTTCACCACTTTTAAGCTACATTATCCACCAGTAAGTAGGAAGAAGCTGTAAAAATCAACAAGAAAAATTACATATTTTGCGTACGCTGCCTAAACTATAAAAGATAGAACCATAAAGTATTTTAATTAAATGTAGATTTTATAAATATCTATAAAAAATCCGCGACACACTATACCTATCTTTGTCGCGTGAGGCACAACTACCATTTTTTTATTTAAAAAACTTGATTTTTTTAACTATTTTAAACACGTTTATTTTACTCACTCTAATAATCCTTATTAAAATAAATTACTTCATCACTAAATTTACTTTATTAACATGATATTTGGTCTGTGAATGATTAAAATCGGATACTTTGTTCTGAAGTTATGGTGAAAATAAAATATTACTATTTCTACTGAACCACCACCACCAATCCACAGAAAGACAATATGTACAGCCTGCGGATGATGACTGTCGTCGTTGATATTACTATCGATGTCTTTGAACTGACTTAAGAATAATTTTGCTGACCGTGTTTTTCTTGGGTAGGCTTTTTGAAGCGGTAACCAACATAAATGTGGGCAGAGCAGCGGGCGTCCGCTAGTTCTAAATTAAATTAAAAGTATCTAATAATTCTACCTGAGGAGTAGTTTTATAGTTAGGCTAGGTAGGTCGGTTGATACGCGTATACTTTTTAACTTATCTATCGAATTCTATGCAGGAAAATTTAATGGAGCGTTTGTCAGAGAGGGTCACTATATTAGGTCACGATTTACAACAGACATTACTTCTGATAGCGAGCCGCCGCAAATGGCGGTCATTCTAAGAAATGAATTTGAAAATATATATTTTTAATAAATTAAGTTACAAATATAATTTCTACATTTAATTCTCTGTATATTTATATCCTGCACGTAGCCGGTTAGGCAGAGGAAACTGCAGGAACCATAGGAACCAAGTGTTTAGACACTCGGTTGTTTATTCCCTGCTTTCTCCGTGACTGCTATCCACCTTCTTCAAGGCATTGTGTGTTAAGTGGCGGTATTAAACGCCGCACATTGCCAAGTTTCCAGAGCGAAGAAAATAGAAATAGAAAAATCTAACTTCAGTGTAAATCGAACCCACAAACGCGACGGTTTACAGGTGGACGCGACACCTCTGCGTCACAACGTTTTCTATATTAAATTTCCTTATATATTAGTTTTCTATATTCTATATTTAGAAATTATATGAACGTTAGAGCAAATTCAAAGTTCCATAATAACATGCGTATTTGTCAGAAGTATATAGTTGCGGTCAACTAATAAACGAAACAATAACTTCGCTCCCTTCCATATTTCGTAATCCAACGGCGCCACAAAACTAACTCGCCGCATAATTTCATTATAATACTAAATCCGAACTAAAAGCTTGGTTTAAGCTTGCCGTCCTATTGGACATAAGCTATAATGTATGTATATATGATGATATTAGTAAATGATTTTTGATAGAACAAATTAAATAACTTAAGGAAATCCTGGTATTACTATTTTTATTAGGTTCACGTTTTATCCCGCTTGTAGGTAAAGGGAACCGTAGGAACTGTAGAAACCTAGTGTTAAGACACGCCGTTCTTCGCTTCCCACATTTTGAGATATTACGTATTGATTGGCGAAACTCAACGCCACGCTTGCCTGGTTGCCAGATGAAAGAAAATAGAAATCGATCCCGTAGCAATTACGGATACGGCGTCCATGTGCAATTAGTGAAAATTCTTATAATAATGACCATGATAAATAAATTATTTAAATTTTCATGCTTTGGAAAAAAATAAATCACAACGCTTAGTTACACTCAACGTGCAAATACTTTGAAAATATATCAGAAACGTAGTGCTTTACATTACACTTACTTTCTGTAAAAAATATAAACTACTCTATAAACAAATTACAAACATTTAACAAAAAACTAGTAAATCTAGTAACTTTAACATACTACGAAAAGTTTTATTTTATGACCAACTTTTCTATACATATACCAATTCTGATCTGATAGCATTAAATTAACGCGACACGTTATCATGCTATAATATCATTATCTTGTGAAACGAAAACCTAAAATTGAATATAAACTGTGATCTTAAATACATTAGGAAAAGGACCAAATGTTCGGAACTATTCAAATTGAGGTGCAAAGTTGAGAACGATATGTAACTACGGTTAGTTTAATGACGCGTTTTATAATCTTCCAAAGTTGTGACTAAAATCATTGTTATAAAACAAATATTTAAATAAGTTACATTATTTTAGCTTAGTGCTGCATTCTCTGCATACAAAAATGTATATAAAATAAATTTAGAAACACTCCATTCAAGATTATAGATTATAAGAGGCGAAACGGAACGCCGCATTTTGTCCTGAAATATATACATATATATCTCTATATCTATATAACTTTATGTGATAAAGTACTCTTGATAACAATTCGAAATATAAATGACAAAATAGCTTTAAAATTTACATTTATATTTGAAAAAGCTTAACCAAAACAAGATGCAACAAAAAGCTCCACTACACAGAGACAGAACAAGCACTCTACATTGAACATATCAACCAACAAAGTATTTTTAAAGCACACTGAGCGCAAAACTACTGGAATTTCAACAGAGTGGCAAATTTCGTAGAAAGTTATCTACTTTCGTGGCAGATGTGACCATTGTGTGTTTAGTATCCGCTCCCTTGTTTAGAGGAAATTCTAATTTTATTTATCTTAGCTCTTGTTCTACAGTTTCGGATGTATTGCTAACCCAACTTTGGTACGTTGAAGTAAAACTCTACAATTATAGTTTAAATAGTGGACACATTTTGATTGAACTTTCTAGATTTTGACATTTCACTAGACAGATGTCGCATGTCGCTTAAGTTTTATGTGAATTTTTATTAAAAATCAAGTAATTTATATGATTAGGTAAAATTTTTTAATCATTAAAAAATAGACGTCACAAAAAATAAAGATATGTTCTATTTACAAACGTTATCAATGTTAGTTTTATATTTTATGAATAATTTTTAAAATCTATATAATATTTTAATACAACAACTACAACCATATTAGTATTTAACAATATGCTTTGACGTATTCGAAAGTCCATTAGAGGTGGAAATTTAGTTTATTTTTTTTTTATTTCCTATACTTAAAAAAATCATAAAAATTTGAACGCAGGGGGAATCAAACCCGCGCTCTCTTCCGAATCGTGCAAGCGCCCTGACCACTGAGCTATGCGTTTTTCTATATCATTTGCCTACTAGGCCTATATTTACATATTTCACGACCTAAAGGCCTCTAACTTCAAAATTTTGATTCCGCCTCTACGTAATCGCGTTTACGACTCTACAATACAGCTATGTAAATATCAACATTATTCGCCCAGCCAAGTTTTTGGTTAGTTAGCAAACTTGAGACGCTCAGACGCCTCGAGGCCTCACTTCGTATATTTTTCACTGAAATGCACTCGTACTTTGTCGTGACTTCAGTAAAGTTGGTCTCACTGAGTTAATAACATTTTGTTCTAGCTTATAGTCAAATGAAGAGCCAAAGCTATATCATCTTATATGAATAAGTAAGTAAAATAAACGCAAAAATGCAGTTTATGGCAAAACAAGGGTTCAATTTCCATTCGAGGAATTTCTCTTCTAACTAATGATTTTTTTCGTGTCTGGTTCTAGTAATTTTAATAACACACATGCCATATAAGTTACGTTCATTAACATACTACAAATGATTGAAAATATAAAGTTTATTTCTTTAAATTTTGTTTCGTATTTTGTTGCTGTATATTGTATATTTAATAACTTTATATATGTAGAATGTTTTGTAATTCTCACATTTTTCTACATACTACATTAATTAAAATTCAATTTGGACATTGCAAAACTAAATTATCCTAGAAGTTACGGTAAAGATAGGGTCTATTTCGATCAGTTCAATTCCCATTCAGGGGATGAATTATTACAGATCAAAAACTGCGTTTAATTCCACTCACACACATACATATTTCGAAATAAGTATATGAACACTGGTTTAATATTTAATTAATTTCTTAGACATCATATAAAACTGGCATGTGTTAATTCTTAACTTGTTCAATAAAATCAAAAATATATCAATCTAAGGCATTAAGATATTTGTAATTTTTTTATAGCTTCACGCTTTTTCCTGCTCATAAAAAGGAAGTCAGAGGTAACCGTCAGAGCCGAAGGCACATGGCCTTATAACACTTTGTTTTTCAACTATAATTTTAGAAATATTTTCAGGCATTGCAAGCTGAATAGTGGAACTCAACACCACGCTTTGTCTAGCTTCCCGGGCAAAGAAAATTGAAATAAAAAGAAATCATCATCCCCGACTGAGAATTGAACCCACAATGGGTCATATATATATGGTCCGATATTTGTAAGTTATTTTATTTCAGTTATACACTTTCTCCTAAAATAGTAAGCAAAGAGACCCTAGTGACAAGATACTTCATATATTTTTCGTACAAATTCAAATTATTACGCCGTATCTACTCTTATTACCAGAGTTAATTAATGTCAATAACAAATTACTGGACAGAGCTTCAAAATCACAACTGCAATCAGTGAAATCTGAACAGCGATTATCTTTAATGTAACTTCAAGAAAAACGTACATATTATGATATTTGCACTAAAAATCTAAAACAACATGCCATCTAAATAAAAAAGCACAGCCACTATTTTAAAGCAAAAGCACTTCTCGCTTTATACATAATTTGTGATAACTTCATCGTTTTTCAAACAAATACTACAATTTTGCCTCTTGTTTGCTCTAAACAGCTCGAATTTATGACTTTAATATTATTTTGTTTCAACTTTAGACAACTATTTTGCGTTTAAACCGAAACAACCATTTTTAAACTTTTCTTTGTGAACCGCAATGGTTGTAATTTAGTTAGTTTTGAACGGAACATTGTTTATAGAAAACTGCTTTAACTACTTTAATATTCTTCGTCTAAATTAAAGTGGAGACTTTAAATAGGAAATTTTAACAGAGTTTTGTACCGGAAAAGCGATTTCAAGCAGTGTTATAAATATGGAGCGATTAAATATAAATGATAAAGGCCATCATGGGAAAGCTCTTCGAGAACAAAATGTGGCGTTAAGTTCCACAACTCAACACAATATCCAATGGCTAGATACCAGACGGATAACTAAGAACTGTCTTCACACGAATGAACTTTTTTAACATATAAACGTGTAAAGATATTCTCTAAGATTCGTATTCTTTTTCTATCTTTCACAACAATCTGTAAGATAATTTTCTTTAAATATTTATACATTTCCAGTGCCATTAATAAAGATTATTACAATAAAAATCACAATAATAAAATCCATTACACCTTCACTCATTATTAATGTTACGGAACAGAATGAAATCTTTTTACGTTTTTAAATATAAATACCCTCTTTGTCATTCCAAACTTTATGGTTATGAGATTGTTTCCTCAATCGAGAGTTCGTGTAATAGTAATATAGATTTTGTGCCCTGAAGATTAAAGTTCAAATTGCAAATAAGTATTGGAGCGACAGAAGTTCTTATCAGAGTAATTTGGAAGGTAAGATGAAAAACATGGTTGGAAAAGTACCCGACTTTCTAAGATGAGATGATGCTGGAAGAGATTTTGGTATTTTTTTATTTTTTCTATCCCTACGGTCTATTCCACAGAATTGGCAGAAGAAACCTAGTGTCAAAACTTTCTGTAACATGTTTTTAGCCTATTTGGGATATTGCGTGTTTAGTAACGGCAATTAAACATACTGCGAGGAAAATGAAAATAATTCATGCTCGCCAAATTTGATCGATCCCACATTAATCGCGTACTGAGTAAATATAAAAGCATTTTCAGCAAAGCAACAGCTTTATTTATGAGTACGTATTTTTTATCATTATTTGTTCATAGGATTAACTATTAATATCTAATACTAAAACTGAGTTACCCATCACGTTATATGGCCAAAAAGTAGAAAAATTCTAAATCATATTCCACTATCCCAAAAATACTCACAGATAAATATCAAATAAAAAAGAATAAAATTAAATACACATCCAGGTGCAAGTTTCAGTTCGTATCGACTTTTGAATAATTCAAAATGATAACGACAAAGAGACACCCAGCCAGCACATTTGAGGCGATTCTGTGATTCCCTTTTGTCATATTACGATTGTAAGACTTCCTAATAGTTGCTACAGCATCTTAAGTGTTTAGCACTCATTTGTTGTGAATTGGCTAGTAAATTTTCTGTTTTATGTTTTTTGTTTCAGTTTTAAAGGTAATATACACGTTTTGGCTGTATTTTTGTTGTTTTTTTTTTTTTTTTTAGCTTCACGCTTTATCCCGCTCATGGCAGGGTAGGCAGAGGGAACTGCAGGAACTATTACAACCTAGTGTTAAGACACTCCGTTACTTAGTCCCTGCTTACTCCGTCCCCACTTTTGTTAGTAACAGAAATATGTAAAGAAATTAATATATTAACAGTTGAATCTCAATATATCCTTTGTATGTAAAAAAAATATACTCGAAACAGTTAGAATCTTACCTTTTTATAATAGGACGCCCGAAAACATCCGGAATTACAATCGATACGTCATAGGAACTTTCTGATTGTTTTTTTTTAAATAGTACAGTTTTTTAGTATATGATTACTGATTAAGCACATGTGTGTATTAGTTTAAATTTCCAATACTAACTATTATCATATGGCTACCATTTCAGCTATTTTTTTTATTTTACACTATCTTTCATATTCAGAAGAGTATGGAAAGTGTCAAGACACTCTGTTCTGGCAGGATTATCCCTTATCTTAAAATAAGGAGAAAATTAAAATTATTTATTTCTTCCAGTATAAATAGAATTTTTGTGACGTCTATAAAATGGGCAAGTAAATAAACAATGTTATATGTGAACCTAAAGCGTGAAGCTAAAGAAATATATTTATTTAACCATTATTTTACATATCAATCACAAAAATGGTACAAGCCACCTCACAAATTCATGGTTTTAAGTAAAAAAAGAGAGTTAAACCCCAACTGATTAAAGAACACGTGTATACTAAATACACAGAAGACCCTAAATAAACCGTTGCAAAAACAATTAACGTTTTAGAAATGAATCCCCGCAAACAAAATGGACATGACTTTGGGGTGATTCGTTATAATTGGGGCGGGATGGCCATTAGGTATGTCTTTATGTGGAAATTAATCATTAGATTCATGATTTTACATATATATGTATTTTGGTTTATACCGTTTTTAGGGTTCCGTACATAAATGTAACTTTTGTAGGGTCATTTTGTGTTGTCCATTTGTTTGTTTGTATGACTTTATAACTTTAGCAAATTTATGTATATATGGGTATAACAAACATTTAGGCAAAGCGCGGCGTTGAGTTCCACCACTCAGCACGCAATGCCTCGAAAAAGGCGGTAATCGGGTACAGAGAAGACAGGGACTAAGCAACAGAGTGTCTTAACACTAGGTTCATATGGTTTCTGCAGTTCCCTCTGCCTACCCTGCAATTTGCGACATAAAGCGTAAAAAAAAATTAATGTATATATATATTGGTACATTTAGAAGTAACTTTAAAATCATAAGAACACGTGTTTTTGACAGTATTAAATTTAAAAATATGCAACTCACCTCTAGGTCCGGTGCTGACTTGACACTGGTACAACGCGTCATCTTCTAAAGCCACATCTCTGATATCAAGTGAATAATCTCCTAAAACAATTTAAAATTATTGTTAATTTTTGTAAGTGATATTATTAAAGTGGTGATTTTTATGTTAATATCATAAACACAATTAATATGAGGTGAACTAACACTCCGTTCTTAGTCCCTGCTTTCACCGTCCCCGCTTTCCGTCTTTTTTCGAGGCATTGCGTGTTGAGTGGCGGATCTCCACGCCTTACTTTGTCTTGTTGCCAGAACGAAGAAAATGGAAATAGAAAAAACCATCTTCATCGACTGGGGATCGAACCCAGAAGCCGTCGCGTTACAGGCAGACGTTGTGCCTCTGCGTTACGATAGTTCTTTTATGCTACTGAGACAGCAAAAACATATTTTCTATTTTTTTCAAATATATTATAAAGTACGCTATTATTATACACCTGTTATTATATGTATATAAAAAACAAACATACCTTCTTCATCGCTTCCAATCATCTTATATCTTTCATAGCCGGTCAAATGTCGATGTGTTCCCAACCCGAAGTCATCCTTCGTCCACTGTAGTTGACCAGCTTTGTTTACTACACGACACGGTAGAGTCACTCGGGAGCCTACGACTGCACTCTGTAAAGACGTTATATATCAATATAGTCAAATTATTCAATATTAAGGTAAGAAAGCTCGAGATTAAGTTTTTTATACTACAAGACCATGCGGAACTCAACGCCGCGCCTTGTTTTGTTAGTAGAGCAATAAAATAAAAATAATTAATTTCATAGAGAGAAAATTTAATCCTCAAAAGCCTTAATAGCTAGACGCTGTGCCGGCGCCGTTTTTAGTAATATTTACAGTAATTTAGATTCTGTTTTTATTTTATATTGATGTTGGAAAAGTACTTAGCGTTTTATGATTCTACTGTGTAATGGTACCTGTACATAGGGACAAGAGTTCGGAGCACTCACTGGGGCGAGACACAAGACTTAAATGTAATTTTGAGGCCACTTTAAAATATGTTTTAAGCTCATATTCACTGTCATCTTTTCCTTACTTATCGAAATTTGAAAAAATTCTTATGAAATTTTTTGATAGAAATTGTAGGGCGCCTTAAATAAGTTACAGAGAAATCTCTCATTCATTTGGGGTACAAATTACAATAGCTATAAACTTACATCGGATTTAAAATAAAATATACCAATATTACATATCTTTTATATATTACTATACTTATATTATAATTAAGTAGGTAGAATGAATTTGATCAGGTTAAAAAGTCAAGGGACTCAAAACAACAAAATCAACGCAACGATTTATTTATGGGAATTAAACCTAAAATACAATTATAATACGGTGCTTTATGTAATATTTTTATAATTCAAATAATATTTTATATGAATTTATTTGTATATAATTTTTTTAACAATGTATTCCATACGTAAATATATGTATACTGTTCTAAAATAATGAATCGAAGACTCTGTAATAAATTTCCTTAGCATTTCTTTGTATTCCTTGATGCACATATTTCCGTTACCACATTATAAAAGATATATAAACAATAAAGCATATATATACTATATCGGTAATGTACCTTTGGTCGTTTGAGACATATAGAAAAAAACATAAAGGAGTGCATCTTACAATCCATTCATTAATTTCTTCAATTCTTTACTCTTCACCACTATTTTAAAACTAGTTAATGTCAGGAATTGTGCAAATCGTTTTATGTCTTAATATAGGCCAATGATAGGTAAAGGAAGGTTATAGGTTATACTATATTATGTTAACAGTTTTGTTGATAAACGCCCTGTTATATCTAAAATCTATTTATATATATTTCTATAATACCATATGAATTATATATAATATAAAACATAAGAAATATATATAAACTTTCAATACTGTAGGTACTAAACAAAACGTTACAAAATTCAATCGTCACCATTAGTCGTCCAAAATCAAAAGGGCACCTTCTAATAAATAAATCAGTTCCCCTCAAGAACCGCCCAAAAATCAAAGTTGCGGACCTCAGAATATTAATTTCGGGAATTCCATTTCATAAATCAAACTTTTCACCCGATTACAGTCCCTTGTATAAAGGTTGATGCACAGTGAAACCTTAATGTATGTTACTCATTAAGATTTTCTAGTAAATTGTTACATTATTTCATTAAAATGCTGAGATAAAAGAAAAATTATAGTATAATATCCTTATTTTGTACTGTCATCCTATTCACGTAGTAAAGCTTTCTATAATAATTGTACCTAAACTTAATATGTTTTATGTTACGAGCAGTAACTTTAAATATTATAAATAAATGATCGTGTTATAAATATTAAGTGGAAAGGCCTTTTAAAATTATATTTTTTAATTAAAATAGAAAAATCCTTTTATATTTGTGTTTTATGTTTTGCAAAATGTGTTTAATTTAAATGTGAACTATAGTTTGCAAGAACACCTTCACCCTATTCCTTGATTCCTAGTTTTACCAAGTCCAATCGTGTCATAAGCTTATGCTTTGTTTGTATATAGAATGTTATTATATGCCTGGTACCGTGTGTGAAATTTAGTTGTCAACTGTTCAAGTTAACAATCGAATTTGAGATATCTGTATTTTCCGCATTTAGGCCAAATCTTAGATAAAATTTAATTTCTCATTTCATTTACTCGTATTTTGTTACAACAAAATCTTTGATTTGTATCTAGTTTGATGATATTAGTGAGTATATATATATATATATATATATATATATATATATATATATATATATATATATATATATACATATATATATATATATATATATATATATATATATATATATATATATATATATATATATATATATATATATATATATATATATATATATATATATATATATATATATATATATATATATATATATATATATATATATATATATATATATATATATATATATATATATATATATATATATATATATATATATATATATATATATATATATATATATATATATATATATATATATATATATATATATATAATGCTTTGTTTGTATATAGAATGTTATTATATGCCTGGTACCGTGTGTGAAATTTAGTTGTCAACTGTTCAAGTTAACAATCGAATTTGAGATATCTGTATTTTCCGCATTTAGGCCAAATCTTAGATAAAATTTAATTTCTCATTTCATTTACTCGTATTTGTTACAACAAAATCTTTGATTTGTATCTAGTTTGATGATATTAGTGAGTATATATATATATATATATATATATATATATATATATATATATATATATATATATATATATATATATATATATATATATATATATATATATATATATATATATATATATATATATATATATATATATATATATATATATATATATATATATATATATATATATATATATATACATATATATATATATATATATATATATATATATATATATATATATATATATATATATATATATATATATATATATATATATATATATATATATATATATATATATATATATATATATATATATATATATATATATATATATATATATATATATATATATATATATATATATATATATATATATATATATATATATATATATATATATATATATATATATATATATATATATATATATATATATATATATATATATATATATATATATATATATATATATATATATATATATATATATATATATTTGTGTTGCAGTACCCTTTTTGTATTAATTTTGTGTATTTTATATATGAACATTACAATTAAGTTAACATTATTCAAGATATTTGACGTGATTAAGTCAATTTCTAATGGATATTGATCGAGCAATATGTTATGTATATGACCTCTCATATTCAATATTAATTAGAAATTAACAATAATGATAATAAATGTTTTAGTACTGTATTGAATTATGATTTTTAAGGACGTAAACTCTGCGCTTAAAATATATAGTAACGAAGTAGTGGGTTCAATTCCCATTTTATTGTTTTCTGCGAGGTTTACATTAAAGATAAATAGGTATAGGCAACTTAGTATTAAGAAAATAATAACAACCTTAGCCATATATTGATTAGCGTAACCCAACGCCGTATATTGTCTACTAAAATAGTGAAAAGAAAATGAAAATAAAAAAATAATTATAAATCAACTGTAAGCAGATCCTAATATTTTCAGTAAACAGTAAATGTTAACTGTAGTAGGTTGTATTGAGAATGAGCGGATATTAAAAATTCCTCGCCTCAGGAATGTTCGAAGGGTTTTTACTAAGAACACTTTTTGGTACCAACATATTATAATAATGTAGAAATATAGTGAAAAAAGAGTGTTTTGTTTAAATATTTGATTAATAATAATATAATCTTCTATTTTAACCACTTTGGTAAACATATCAATTTGTTAACCAACTTTAAAAAACAATGATGTACAATTTAAGATAATGAAGGAGATTTTTGTAATTATTTTAACGTATACTTTCTATTGATAACTCCAGCAAGAGTTTATGGGATCAAACCATTTCATTTTCATAAAATCTTGTTCGTATCTAAATGAGTACGAATCCTTAAAGCGCAGTTAAGCTGACAACAAAGCTCTATCTCTCAAAACGTAATATCTGGAATTTTGGCGAAAAATGGGTTAGGAATGATTTTAAACTAAATTGCTTATAAATAATCAAACAAAAATTTGTTACTATTTTACTTTACGGTTTAGGAAGCTAAGGCGATAAGATTTTTAAACTGCTTTGAAAATTACTCAGATTTCGTTCGAAAAAAAATTTCATGTATTATAAGTAAATTATTTTAATATATTTATTTAAAAAAATTATCCGAAGTATACATAAAAGAACATAATCAATATAAAAAGATACTTTTTTAAGTGTTTAAATTTGTTCAACAAATTAAATCATTCCATGAATTACACAGTTGAAGTTAAGTTACTTTTTTTTACCTTCACGCTTTATCCTGTTCATTGCAGGATAGGGAGAGAAAACCACGAGAGAGGGTAGAACCTAGTATTAAGACGTTCCTATCCCCACTTTCCGCTTTTTTCAAGGCATTGCGAGAATGGCGGAACTCAACACTCTACTTTGCCTAATTGCCAGAACTAAGAAAATGAAAATGAAAAAAATTCATCTTTCTAGAATGGGAATCGAACTCAAAAAGCATCGCGTAGCACAGACGATGGGCCTCTGCGTCACGAGTCCTCAAGTTTTAATCAATTTTAAAATAAAGTGTTTTATTCTCTCTCACTGTTTTACTATAGATAAGTCTTGAAACCATAAATACAAGTTATATTTTCAAAATATTTATCGATGACATTTTTTAAACAAAAGCAAAATGTAAATACCATACATATATATGGAGATAAATACGAAAAAATATTAAAAAAAATATATAGATACGTAGATGAAATAATACAATATGTCGACTGATGGAGGGACTAAGTAACAGAGTGTCATAACACTAGTTTCCCACGGTCCCTGCAGTTCCGTCTGCCTACCCTGCCATATGTGGGATAAAGTGTGAAGCTAAAAAAATGTTTTTTTTTTTAAATTAGCAGAATATACGTGGCCTATTGCCACAGGATATCCAAGCCATGGTTAGATGAAATCCTGGTACTGGTTAAAAAAAGCGCGGCGTGAAGTTCCACCCAGCATACAACAAATGGCAGACAGTGAAAAATGGAATGTTTTAATTCTCTCTCTACTTAATTTTAATACAAAACTAAAAGAATGAAAATAAAAAAAAACATCTCTTACCTGATCTTGAGGCTCAATTGCAAACTTCTGTTGAGTAAATCCACTAACGCTATTAATTATTAAAGAAATAATTATCAAGTTCTTTATAACCACTAATACTTCTAGAAATATCCTTAACAAGAGAAACAATGTATTTGCATTTCTACTAGTTATTCTTGATTTAACTATAAATCTTGATTTATTCACATTTAGACTCTCGTTGTCTCTATTATCTGTTCTTCTTATCTTGTCTTGAAATGAATCCGATTCAATTGATTCATATTTACTATCCTTTGCACAATTAGTTTCTTTAATAAACATTTTGATATATTATTATAGATTATATATAGTATAGCCATATGGGAACGGCATTCGCGATTTTCTTGAGTTAGT